>VYZW01040206.1:19776-46390 GCA_013401315.1 Balaeniceps rex | reverse complement strand
TCGCAGGAGTTTGCAGGTTCACAGGAATGAACCCGTGATATACACCACAATAAACTTCTGCAGGGGTTAAACTGGATGAAGCAGGGGAGATATTGCATCATCTGAGGTGAAGGAGCTGCAAAGTTGTTCTGCTTTCCCCAAAAAAGGAAGAGTGAGGGACCTGTAGTCTTGCTGTTGTTTTGCTTTGCATTAGTAAAAATCTCTGCATAAGCTCTGTAGGGAAATGGGGATACTCAGAATTGTGAGAAACACGTTTCACACAGCCAGCAATTAAAAATGGGCTGTTGCAGAAATGAAAAGCGCTGGGAATGGTCCAAGAGAGATGTGACTTTGCTTGTTTGAGGTGTCCATGATTCAGGTGCTCCTCTGCCTGGAGAACCAAAAATGTGAGCATAGAAATGGCAAAATAACCACAATGTTGAACCAAAGTGCAATGCGCTCAGAAATTAGTTGAACAAGATATTACATGTTAGCACTCTGTAACCATGAAATTATGCTTTTGGAAAGGCTGAAGTGGATAAGCTTAGCCCTGAGGCTGCTTCAGCCTCATGGAGGAGATGAGCTTACAGTGTGGGATGGCTCTTTGGGTCCTTTGTGGAATATTTAGCTTCCAGAAACCTTTCTGGAGCTTTAGCCTTTCTCTTCTAAAACAATAATTTGCTGCCTTGATGAAATCTCATGAAATATAATCTTCATAAATGTAATTGCTGCAACCCGGTCTGGATTGAAACATATGCTATTATATCTTAGGACACTGAGAAACGGTTGTGTGTTTTTCTTCAAGGCAAAATTTCTTACATTCTTGACAGCTTTTTGGAAAAAAGTGTATGTGCAGTGAAAATCTTTGATGGGGAAGTGGAAGAGTGAAATAAATATGAATTATAGCTTAGTTGTTTCACTTTTTAAAGGTGAGGTCTTAAATTTCTAAAGTGGCTGTCTAGATGCTAAAAGGCATAACTTTTACAATTTATTACAGCACATTTTCTCCTTTATGTCCAATAAAACAATATAGATTTTCTTGACAATACACCTCTGTCATATCATGTAATATAGACCTCAAACATATTCCCTCAAATCATAATACCACGGGGCTTTGTTTGCTTTAGTTTGTTCTACTGGTCCATGTGATGGGCAGAAGTTGGAATGAGCTTTACAAACTTGATGGATGGTGATGCCAAATCAGCAAAATAGTAAAAAGGTCATGTAATCCATGTTTTCCTGTGGTGTTTAATTGGACTGAGGTCTAAACCAGACCTGGCTTCCTGTGGGTTGTGCTTGACCAGGAAAATAGATCTATGCTGCAAATGAAGTTTTGTACCTTTTTTCCTTTACTGTGGGGGAAACTACATTTTGATATTGTGGAAGGAGTGAACCTGGAGAAACACAAGGAGGACAAATGCAAACAAATGCAAAAAAAGAAAAGTCATGTGCAGTTCTCTGCCTGGGTGAGAAGAGGAGGGTGAGCTGACAAACCAGACCGAGGAGTGATTGCTCCTTCTGACACCACGCTAACTCCAAAACCCAGGTTTTACAGCCAGGGACGATATTGCTTCTAGGAGTAATTCAAGCTGCAGCTAATAGGCATGGGGAAGGAGCTTGGCTGGTTATCCCAGACCTGTTTATTGTGTGCTGCTTACTCCTCGCTGCAGAGCAGATGGTATCTGCATGAGGTACTGACTTCAAAAGCAAATATGTTTGCAACCCAGGCAGAGTTTTCCCAGCTGTCAAGATGTTTGTTGTACACATGGTGAAAACTGGGCCAAATTATGAGAAGGGAGTGAGCCTGTACATCTCCCAATAAAACCGGGTATATACTCAGCAAGAATAATTTGCTGTACTTTTAGTAGTAATTTGTATTTTTAATAATTTGTGGTACTTCTATATGGCCTTACATTTTAGGGGGTTCAAATAAATCTGACTTAATTGCCTTCCAAGTGCTGCAAGAAATAATCAGTGGTTGGACAGAGCACAGCACAGGCTGTGCTGGGTGCCCAGTGATAGCACAGGGACTTCAGAAATATGTATTTACAAGCTCAGAGCCTCAACGCATTGGTTTTAGCCATATGATAAATCAGTAGGTAATTTCTTTACCTACCATAAGGGAAAGCAATGTAACTTAGAAAGTATTGCTGTTAGTTGCATTTGCTTACATTTAAACATATATATACACACTAAAAAAAAAGTATATGTATATATATGCACATAATGTTTATATTTAATAACCACACATTCTTATTTATATTAAATAAAAACATATAGTGAATATGTAATAAATATAGACAATATAGTAAAATATATAACATGACTTTTCTTATGGTAAAATATTTGCTATATTTGGTTCACTACACTTTAGCTTATTAACATGAGTGTTGATTAAGTCTAGTGAAAATGTTATTTGTCTCCTGTAACAGTTCAGTGGAGAAGTAGGACAAATTCCAGCAATAATTGCATTTAATCTCTTCAGGGAAAAGGAAAAAAAAAAGATACATTATTCTTTATAGTGGTGAACATTAAGGAAAGCATCTTCTGAGAAGATCTAATGTTGGGTTGAAAAATGGACAATTACTTTATTCCGAAATAAAGATAAACTGATCCTGTATATATGTGCTTAACTTTACATGAGACTGAATTATATTGGGCTACTCCCATACTTAAAGTTAAATGTATAGGCACTTTCATCAATATTTTGAAGCCTAACAAAAAATGAGGCTAAAATGTCATGAAAATCAAATGTGTTTGTTGCTCCATCTCCCCTCCCGCCATCTCTTCAGCGTTTGAAGTGCTGGTTTGGCCATAACTAGCAACTAGCTTGTGAAATAAATTCCGTTTCGTAGATTGAAAATAAAGTTCTTCATAACCCTCTGCTTGAATTCCTACTCGCAACCATCATGTATTTTTGGCACTGTTTCACTGTTGTCTCTCATTTGGAAGTATCTCAGTCTAATCAGAGTTGAAAATATCTTTTCTCAAACCTCAAGACCTTGCTTATATTTACCAGTGCAAGACCAGCCTTTGCCCCAACTACAGTGCCAGGTGTACGAGCTGGCCATAGGGTGAACTGGTGGCTCCACTTTGGAGATAAAGACCAGTGAGGATGATGATTTCAACTGCTTGGTAATAAAATCAGGTCATCAAAAATTATGGGAACAACCGAGGAAGCCAACTTTCAGGGTTTTTGTGTGGAGATAGTAGGGCTTATGTTTTGTTGGCTATAATATCCTTGTTAGTAAATGTTAGCTGCTTGTGTTTTGAATACTTGTAAAATAAACAACCAAGTTATGAGCTGCACTGTAGACGAGTGAATTCCAGAATGACATGGGTTTCTGTTCAAATGCCCAGGAGTGTATGTGGAAATGCAGGTGATGACGTACTTGCTGGAGAATGAATTGCTTCATTGAGTAGATGAGGAGCTGATAAAGGAAGTTATTCTGGACTCCAGATGCCCTATTGATGGCATAACTTGCTGAAGTGACTATCATTCAGTGGCATGCTTTGCGGTCAATATGGGGTATTTCTAGAGCATATCTGGGATAAGGTAACTGTATGACAGGCACAAAAAGGGTATTTCCCAAATTGTGGGTATTTTTAGTGGTGTAAATATGAATAGCTCTGCCAAGAGAGCACATCTAAAGCCCTTTCAGTGTAACAGGACTTTTTCCATTGTTTTTTCTGGCACTTAACTCAGTGTCCTCTTTCTTGGAATTTGGCTGAGAAGCCTCACTAAAGCTGTACAAAATCTGGGGTTAGTCAACTGTTTATTTCCATTTCTGCTTAAGAAAATCAACGTGACATGGAGTAGAACATGTTTCTGGAGAAGGTTTGGTTTCGTTAAATTGTATTTTTTTGCCTGTTCAGAGACTACTCCATCCTAGCCTGTGGATTTCTGCCACGTGACTTATTTATTGCTTTTGTCTAGAAATGAAGAGTTGGATGGCTGTTTCTGTCCTTTTCCTGTCGAACTGGCCTGTGAACAGCCCTGCTTCTGGGTGGTTCAGGTTACCAGTGAATTCAGACACCCTTCACAACTACCTAGCACCTTTGCTTACTAAAACAGTTATACCTTGTCTCAAATGGGATGTTCATGTAGCATGAATATGTATAGGAACATATTTGGAAGGCACTGAAGAAAGCATCGGGTATGTTCATTTTTATTATTACTGCAATCTTTGCAGAGATGCAAAGCCCAGTCAAATGATGCGTGATTACTTTTGAAAGGACTCTCTGTGTTCTCACATTTTCTAGAAACCCTTTTTCTATATTAGGTCAGAGCATGAATGCTAGGAAAAAAGTGAGTTGTTGGTAAAATAGTGATTTTTGCTGAGAAAAGTTCGACAAAAAAATGACAAAACATCTCTCCCATCTGTCTCCTAAGCAGTATGAACTCTGTCTTGAGATATTGTTCGTTGTTTTCATGCTTGGAGAGAATAGAGAGCCTGTGACACTTTTTCCTAAGAGTAATAGATTTTCTTCTTTTAGTCTGGGTATAGCATCTGACACTTGGAAAACACTATTGTGGTGCTTGCCTTCACTTATCTTCTGTTTCTTATCTCTTAAGCCTGCCAGTAAGTCACTGGAAGTTTTTTTTTTTTGTGTGTTGTGAAGGAATTTTTTCATTCTTTTCCATGTTATATGATGTCTTTACCATTTACATTCAGGGGAAGAATGAGGGTCTGTAAGAGCACAAGGCCATGTTGCTTGGGAATCTCAGCTCTGCACACCTGTGGCGTGCCTTTGATTTGTAGGTAGTGAGTTTTAAATCTATTTTAAAGTATTTCTTTTACAATAGTACAGAATAGCCCTCACCATGAAACATAACTCTCTTGTGCTAAGTTTTGTAGAAACATAAACCAAGAATAAATATATTTTACTGCTTGTGGGTAGGGCTCCCTTCCAGTTATCCGTGATGCGCTCTGATCAACTGCTGAAGGTAGCCTGGGTGTGAGTGTAGGTGTACTAACAACCTTCCTAAATTATCATGTCCTCGCTATTTCTGCAGCCGCCTGAGAGTTTTTGGGGTATATATCGTGATTGTTTGTGATCTATGATTTTTTTTTTTTTGGTCAGTTGCATTGGTGGAGGGTACGATGGTGTCTCACTGGGGAAGGATCCAGGACCCTCCTCAACTCAACTGCATTAACTTGCAAAAAAAGATGAGTTCCCCCTTCCTGAGCAAAAGGAGAGTTTCAGACCTGGCTCTAATCTTTGTACATTAACGAGGCACTTCCAAAACCACAGTAAGGAGCATCCAGGTGGATGGGAGAAGAACTGGGGTAAAACCTGATTCACAGCCTGGGCTGACTGCGCAGTGAGGATGTACCCAAAATGTCCCTCTGTGGCTCTTCTCACACTCTCCCATGTCTCATTGCGCTGCCAGGACAGCACTGCCTTCCTGCTCTCTCCCCTTGCAGAAATCCGCATTGTCCTTTCTCATCTTTCTCTTCCAACTCTTTATTGCTTTAGTAATACCGAAAGGATCTCCCGCTGAAGCTGTAAGAGAGACAGCTTGTAATAATAGAGGCAAGAAACCAGCACAAGAGATTTACTTGTTTCACTAGAGCTTTGTCTCCAGGAAATCTCCTTCTGACCCCACTGTGAGTGCAGAGAAATGTTGCACCATTGCAGCCTAACTAAAGCATAGAGCTAAAAAAAAAAATAATCAGCCTCACCTCCACCCCCCAACAGAAGGAAGTAAAAGCATCAGCCAAAGATCTCCAATAACTATGTAATTTAAGGCACCAGCTTTTGGATGATCACCCAACATCTTCGCTCCCTGCAAGCCTGCGGCACTGGACTGTGCTGTCCTCGCTCCCATCCGGCGCGGTGGCCGACCATGGGACCAGTGTCCCCTGACTTGCACCCTCTGAAAGTTGGTTTGTCCTCTGCTTTCAACTGATTATCTGAGTGTGATTGCTGAGTGTGTAGCAGATGAATCTGTGGATATTGCATTGCGAAGGGAAGCAATTGCATTAGGTGCTTTGGGAGAGGGCTGAGGAGCCTCTTGCATGGCCTTTCCAACGCAGTGTGCTCCAGAGCTATTCCCGAGCTTATTAGCACTGAGCCCTATTAATTCAAAGAAGCTGCTCTAGGACCACTTGGGAGATAAGGGAAGATTAAATAAAAGAGCATAAGTGCTTGAAGATGAATCCTTAATACCTCTGATGAAAGGAGGCCAGATTAAATGAGAGTTGCACCTCTGCCTCTGTTAGCTTCATTTCAGTGCAGGGATAGCTGATCTCCTCCCTGGCTTCCTCCAGCTGCCACTGGAAATCAGCTGGCTCCAGGCTGGAGTTCAAGCCATTCTGGCATTAAGCTAATATCTTTTCTGGAGGTCTATGCTTTAAAAAAACAGAGAGCGCTGTGTAAGTGACAGAGGAATATTGATTGAGACTCTCAGGATCTGGTGGCAAAAGGATTGTTTAAAGGGTGGTATGAGTTTTATAAACCCACAAGGGGTGGTGAAAAGGATGAATCGGAGGGAAGCTCTGCTCAAGAACAGTCTTTGTTAAAAGAAGATGCTTTCTAGAGGAATGAGTATCTCACAGAGTGCTAAACAAGAGCAATAAGTTGTGAACAATAGGCCTAATTCTTCTATTGCACTTTGAAACATAAGGATAGACCTTGCTGAAATACATGGGCTCCTACAGCTGACAGGCATGGTGATCCTGTGCTGGGGGAATTCACTCTTTCTCTGGGCTGGACTCCCGGCTTGGCTCCAGACTTGTCCGTAGGGATTTCACCTCTCAGAGGCACACTGCGAGGATGGCTGGATGCCAGCAGCTACTATAATAGTTGGGGGGGGTTTATCAGAAAACCAAATGGATGGTTTTTTTTCTCTTGAAAAATCCTCATAGAAACAAGAAAATACATTTACAGGCTGCTCTTGAGTCACATGCCGCAGCTGCCTCAGGGTGTATAAACAGATGCTGGGTGCCTGGGCTGTCCTGGAAGGCAGAAGATAATCAATATATGAGGGAAGTGCACAGAAATTGATCTTTTAAGAGTCTCCCATAAGTAAAAACAAATACCGAACAAAGAAGTGGCCTCTTCCCTTCCCCCTTTTCAAGGATATTTGCTACTCGTTAGATGGGATCTGTTTCTGGTCTCAGCTATTTTGCACTGCTGCAACTGGTGAATGCTCAAGCCTTTGACCAAAGGTTTCAACTGGCAGGTCTGGTGCTACTAGCAGTCTGGTGGAGCTTTGCCCATGTTTTGCCTGCATTATTTGCAGACTACCTGTTAAAGTTTATCTGGGAAGAGATTTGAAAAATGTTCTGGCGTGGCCCTTTTCAGCAAAATGATTTTGTGTTGGGCCCAGGAAGCCAATTTCCTTGGCTAAGCTTTTGGCAGGGAAGAGGAGCTGCAGCTCACCGCTTTTAAGGGACTAATCTTGATGTATTTATTTGTGGTATCCGTGTTGTGCTCAAGCATTTTAGGGCAAGCAACTTTTTGGGTTTTTTTGTTTGGTTTTTGGTTTGGTGTTTGTTTGTTTGTTTTTTTGTCCTCAGGGGATTTTACATCATTCTTCGAGAGCCATGAGGTTATTGAAACACCCTGAAATCTGCCCTCAGCTGTTGCTTTGGGGCCTGTTTCAATGCACGCTTGTAGCTTAGCTGGAATCACTGCCCTGTTCTCTTGCATTGCCTTCCCTTGTAATCCTCGCTGAAATGCCATTGATGGGAACACTAAGCAGTATGTTGGCTTTATTTGTGCTGGTTTTCTTGCATCGTGGCACTTTAGGCCTGGCAGCAACTGGCATATTAGCAACCATTGAAAGCCAATATATTCCGAAGAGAAGGTGAATAGGCTGGGCACAGCCCACCTGAAGAAGCTTAAATCAATTGCACTGCACTCTCAGAAGGTTCCCACAAGTTTTCAAGACCAGTAAGTCCATTGAGATAACGCCGGTGGTCTAAACCCACAAAAGCCAGGGATTTTGGACTTCAGGGTGAAGCTCAGATTTTTAAAATACATCTGTGTGCCTTGGTAGCACAGCTGCTCCTCCGCAGGGAGTTCCCAGGGAAGTTTCTTTGAAGTTGCAGCAGATGGGCACCACCATATGCTGGGGATGGACTCTGCGCTGTACCGCTGAGTTGTCTTTCATGTCTTTCTGACTTGTGTTGTTATTATGACTACTGTTACTGTCTACTGTCAAGGCGAAACATAGGGATAGTGCAGTGAGATGAACACACTGATCTGATTATAGTGACAGACTATGAAAATAAACCTATCTCTAAGAGTAGAGTTTTGACAGTTGACATTTTTTTAGCGCATTCTCAAAGCTCAGGATATTATGCTCTTTATTTTCTCGCTGTTCAAAGCAAAAGGTTACATGCATTAGGCATGCACAGATATGCAAAATTAAGTGCATTAATAAAACAATCAATAATTTTGTGCCAAATATATACCTCTTAAAAATCTGTTGAGTTGCTGACTTTTTCCCTTATGCTGACAGCCTATGGTAGAAACTACACTGTTGAGCACCACAGTGGGAACAATATGCCGGGCTGTCAGGATGGCAGATCAGTGAAGCTTTGGGGTGTTCAAAAGACAGCTTCAACTGCACTGGGCTCAGTTCAGCTTTGCAAAGGCAGCTAAATGAGGAGCAGTTACCTGAGCCGGGAAGTAACAAAGCCTGATTGCTCCTGGATTTATACCTCATAGCTGACTGTGGGCTTCAGCAAAGCCTTTCCTGCAGCACAGGCATTGATATGGCATGAGGCTTGTAAGAAAGTCAGTCCTTTGCAGTCACTAAAGAAGGGAGAAAATGCTAATTGCATATGCAGTCAGTTCTGCTGGTGTGACAGTGATGAGCTTTCTACAGAATTGTCTGTGGAAATCTTTTTTTTTTTTTCTTTTTTGGAAGCAAAAAACTCTTGGAGAATACTTTNGCCCCCCCCCCCCCCAACATAGACTCTGCAGTGCCTGGGCTCCATACTTCTGTCAGCAATTCCATTCCCCTCCTATTTTTACAGGTGAATTTTACATGTGAATTTTGTCATTACCTGGGAGGCACAGGAATTGCCTTGTTTTATCCTGACCTGAATGTCCTTCTGTTAACAGGCACTGGACAGAGAGCACTTGAGTTTGGACAACTGCGTTCTGTGTTGTCCGTTGAATAATGCATATTGCAAGCAATGCTGCTCGCAGCTGGGACGCCTTTCCCAGGCAAATGGGTGGCCTAGAGGATGGGCTGGTTTCTGAGCCTGGGGGAGGAGTAGGGGGCTGCGATCTTGATGGCAGCTGCTCTGGGATGCTTCCCACTTGCTCTTCCTCCTCCTCCTCAAATCCCATACTGGTGTGTCTATCCAGAACAAGCCATACCTGGTGCTTCAGAGAAAGCTCTGTAAAACTTGGCTGCACAGACTCATGTTGTAGCTTGCCGGCATGAGAAATGCCATCAGTGCAGATAGGTAGCAGCTGCCTGGCTCTGGGGTTTAATCCTTTCCTGTACTGTACCTCGTATTGCCTAATGGGACTGCATAATTCCCAAAAGGCAAAAAGACATTGGGCTGGAGGTGCCTGTGTGAGACCTGAGGCCAATGTACAGATTCATAGCAGCCAGGCAAACAACATAAACAATTGTACCCCGCTCTGTGCCTCCACGCCTGATTCCCTCATATGCCTTTTGGCTCCAAACGGTGGTGAAAGTGCTGCTTGCAGCCTCCCTGGATGGCAGCAGGCAGGCACTTTGAACCCCAGGCTGTGAGGCCGGTTGTTAAATACGTGCACTATTTACGTCTAGGGGAGAAGTGCCATGCTGTAGGGCAGCAGCTTTGGTCCACATGTGATGCTGCTATCAGATGAAATAACTTCTTGTTTCTACCAGCTGCTGACCTCTGCCATCTTGTGGAGTTGACTTTCAGAGGTCAGTGAGGTTCTGCAGTGAAAGAAAAGTTTTCTTTTGGCTGATTTGAATTCTCTATGAGTTGGTGTTTCCTGCTGGCAAACTCGGATGGAGTTTTGCTTTTCTTTGTAAACCAGCACCAGGCAGACTTGGGTCTGCTGTGGTTGTCAGTGGTGTGGCGTTGGCTGGTGGGAGCGGGTCCAGGCTGGCTCCTGCCCTCCTGAGAGCAAACGCGCAACTATCAGCTTGAACAGCCACGAAATCTCATTCTTTACTGAGGTGTCAGGTATGGTAAACTGTGCCTTGGTTCATGAAGGTTATCTCTGGAGAGGCTGTTATCTAACAGAAAATAAAGAACTTTTATTTGTATTCATATTTAATAAGTACAAGGCAAACTATAAACGGCATCAAATCAAACATGGATCCCTGTTGGACAGTGTTAAATCAATGGTGTTTTATAAATATTTTACCTCCTCCTTTGTATACTGTAGGGTGCTTCTTCAGATGAAGAGCAAAGGAAATTTGTATGATATTCCACCAAATGGCTAAATAACATTTGCACTAAAGAAAAGCAAAGGGATGCTTTTAAAATTGTGCATGTTTATTCGAATGCAAGCATAAAATAGGTCTGTTTGCCTCAATCCTTCCTGTTGTTATGGATTGCTTGTTAAAACGTCAGACACATTTTTGTCAATTAGAAGTTGCATTTTTAGAGTGAAGGTGCTGTGGAGGGACTGGTTGAATTACGCTGAGGTGTTACCTACACACTCTGCTTTCGAGTACCCAACGTGCACTGACGGAAGCAGAGATTTTCCCACAGTATTCTGTGGCTTTGGATCATCCTCTGCTCCGGCTTTCTCACCGTTTGCCCTGCTGTGACTCTTGCTGTCATCAGCACGGTTGCAGGATTTGAGCACTGCAAACAGCAGATATCAGGGCAATGTGTATGTAATGGGGATCTCCGTATCAGGGTCATATACTGTGCTTGCGTTGCTGTGTCAAGGAAGTGATCTTTGATGAAAGTGAATATCAACCTTCTGCTTGGATCTGTGTGGGCGAGGGGCAGTAGGAGAGGGATGCTGCTTATTCCTGACCGGTTGGATTATGTCACTCCTATTTCTCAGCAGAAATGTTTTCCCTTTGCAAGTGAAAAGAGGATGTCTCAAGGAAATCTATTTGCAGTGCTTTGACCTGCAGTCCCAGTGGATTTGGGGCTAGCAGCTTACCCGGTTTCCACCTGTGAGGAGTGCAAATCTGCTCTGCCAAGCTTTCCACATGTCTGCCAATTTATTCTCACAGTTCAGATGGTCGGTTTTTATTACTTGTTATAGCACTTCTCTTTTTTTAAGGCAAACCAGTGCTATCAGCCTTGCATTTAAATGAATTTGTATGCTCAGGTAGATACAACCAATGCAACAGGAAAATAAGATTAGAGGTGATCTGGGGATTTTTCCAGTCTTCAGGTGGGGAGGGTCAAATCCCCCCCACATACAAGCCAGGAGAGCATCTGACCTGACAAGAGCTTTAGGGCGCTGCACACAAAAAAGCACATTTTGTAAATGGCTTTTAACCTTCTGGAGCTGCTGGCAGGCGGTGTGGTGGGTTTTAGGAAGTGATGCGGTGCTTGCACAAGATGTGTGGCTTTGAAGTGACGGTCTTGGAGGGCACTAGACACCTGCTGCTCTGAGGGAAGGGCCGCACCGGGGAGCAGAGAGCATCACCTTTATGGCTGAAATCACTCAATACGCCCATTGATACTTGTTCTTCCTGCAGATGATTGTATTTTAGGTGTAAGTGCTCTGCTTTTCCTGCTGCTTTGTCACTCCTGTGGTTATGGAAATAGCGCTTTCTACCTGAGAAGAGCACAGAAAGCTGGTGATTCCCAGGCCGGGGAATAGACCACAGTCTGTGAAAGCTATGGCTGTTTTCAAGTGAGAGATGATCAAATGCACCTGACAATGTAACCTAATTTTACAGAGTATATCACAAAACTGTTTGATCTCCACACACTTGGCAGCACATGCATTGGAGGCAGCGTTCTGGCTGGATTCAGCACCAGAGCAGACTCGTGCCAGAAAATGCAAACCAGGAGGCTGGAGCGTGATGCGAGACTTGCACCGCAGGGCTGCCTTGATGGGAGGGACACTGGCCAGCTCATCGTATAGGTGACCAGCTCATCACATGGGGCCAGCAGCAGCCGCAACCCCCGCGTGCAATCCCTGCCCCTTCGATTTACAGAAAGCTACAATGGATCCTACCCAAAGGCACTTTTGCAGAACTCGGTCGTGGCCGAACTCCATCTGTGCTGGTGTTAATTTATGTCTACAACTAATTTCCTGAAATGGAGACAACCTCGTGTGCATCCCATCTCTTGTTGAGGTTGTAATAGTGCATTGAAATACACAGGTGGAAACAAACTTGTCCACGTCTGCTAACTGCAGATCCGGCCCACGGATTTTTGACCATTTGTGCTAAGTGTCCTTTTTTTTTGCTCATCCCTCTTGGATGAACTACACTTGTAGTACCTCTTGCTCTCAGATACACAAAAATCATGGCACTTTGCTGCTTTTCTTAGCAGCCTTTTCTCCAAGAAGAATGATTGCAGATGTTGTGCTGTGTCGGTTGTATCCAACTCTTTGTTACCATGCCATAGGAAAGCATCTTGTTAACAGCTGAATAGTTGTAATAGATTTAGACAGTCCTTACTTTGATCTGGGGGTCTGCAGACGACTGGGAACAGTGGCAGCAGTGTACAAGTGTGGGAGGAAGGGTTGAAGTTGCTTTGTCCACCAAGCGATCGGTTTTGTTTATGTGCTTGTGCATTTTGGTAATTGAGCTTAGCCCCTATGCGGTGATCGAGCACCACAAATTCATCTCCCTCTGCATCTTCTCATAAGGAGAGCTGCTGCAGGCAGCAGACAGTGTTACTCTGCACCAACAATCTGCTTGCCTGCGTCCTTGTATTTTCATATTAATGCTAACAAGCCTTTCTGATGAAGGCTTTTGAAAACAGAAGAGGTGAAACAAAAAATTACAAAATTACAGAGGATGGATTCAGTGGTGCTTTGTGCAAGCTCTTCTGCTCACTGCTGGGGTCTGTCCTGGGCCAGGAAGGAGAGCAGGGCTTTGAAGAAGTTCGGTTCATTCCCTGTCCAAGGCCAGTGGTGAGTTTCTGGGTGGAGCTGTGTGCCTGTACAGAAAGGATGAGCAGGGCTATTTGCAAGTGCTTTTGCTCACTGGCTGTGAGAAGCATTATGTCCATCTTTTACGCTGGAATTTTTCCCTTCTGTGGTTGAGAAAAAGATCTTCATTCTTCACCGTTCCAAATTACTCCTCTCCCCAGTGCCCACCATGGAGAGACATGTAAATTTGAAAGGGTAGAGAATCAGCCTGGCTCTTATATAGAAAAGCTGAAAATATTGTGTCTGTAGGAGACTCTATTTAGTGGGTGCGTCCTGGGGAGCTGATGCACTAAATTACACATGAGCAAAGCATGACCAGCTCTCCCCAGTACGCGTGCAAGGGCAGGGCCCAGGTCCCTAATCCTCCCCGACCATTGCCAATGCCACTTTTGAGGGACTTGCTGGAGTCCAGAAGCAACCGTGTTACTGAGGTCGATTACGCTGTTTGAGCTGGAGCACTCTGAGCTATCCCTGGCAAGGCAAAATCAGAGAGATTGGATTTACAGCCAGTAAGGGAAATATTAGAGCTTATATTAAGCCATAGAGAGTTAACGTACAATATACTTTAACATATTTTAAGTCTGTAACATAAATAGCGATGTGTTGTTCTTATCTGCGTGCTTCCAAACAAGATTTTGATCACACCTAGCAGGTTGCTGTTCCAGCTGAGGGGGTAGGAAATCCAAGATAAAATGCTGAGATGAAATGACCTTCCCCTCTCTCTCCCTATAGACGATTTACGTTTAAGGCCAGATGCAAACCTAGATTTCACAGCTGGTTTTTAGCGTAGACTAAACCAAAATCTTGGATCCAAAGCTTGGCGGTGTTCAAAGTGCAGTAAATTATATCATAGCTTATTCCCCCTTCTGGCATGAATGAGGGAAAGTGAAGTTCTCAGACAGAACTCGGTGTAAAGTGAAGAAAGCTCCACAGAAATGCTGCGGTTCACTGGAATATATATTTATTTCTTCCATTTCTGGAAATCTAGATGAAAGTCAGGGAAGGCAGAGGGATTGTCCTAATGAAATTGGCAACAGTAATTGCAATTAAACCAAAACCATTTAGGTTTTAAACGAAACCATTTAGAGTTCAAACACAGTTTGTAGAGGTTAGTTTTCTTCCTTTCTTACAAGGCAGATATATTTCTGCTAAAACATTATGTGTTTAGCATTGACTTCCATTAAAAAGACATTAAGACTATAGAAAGCTTTTTTTCACAGCAATCAATCGCTAAGAAGAGCTGTATGTGAAATATCGGGACTAAAAAGGTTATTCCAAAGTTTGAGCAGTGCCAGGACTAGGCACATAACACCTTTTGAAATGGTAAAAATAACAGGATCGCTACAAGGCTGCTTCTAGTTTGGTTATTGACCCATTTGGTGCTGCTGAGCAAAGGGTTGTGCTGGGGCGAGGATTTTGCTGAAGACCTGGGGAACAGAGTTGCTCCCTGGCCAGGGTGAGGAGTGATTGCAAACATGGGACTGACGGCCACTGCATGAAAGAAATTACATTAATTAGCTCCCCACAGCTTGTATGGAAGTGCTGGTGTGTAATATGTCCTTAAACCAGAAATGTGACATCTCTAGTGTTATGAAAGCTGTTGTCTTTATTATGCCTCCCTTCTTGCAAAACTCAGAAGTCATAAGAGCTGCCTGTACAAAGGCAGAAATGTAGGTATTTTCAGTGGAAAACCTTTGGCTTCAGATTTTATTTCCTCCACTGCTCTTGAGGGCACACAATAAATCTTCCCTAGTTATTGTCACTTGAGGCAATGATGCACTGGAGTAATATGTTATAGCTTACCCTGGTGCAACAAGTATCTTCAATTTACTTTTTTACAAGTCTACTAATTTTTACGTATTTCTAGAACTGTTTATGAACTGAGGAACAGCTATATGATGGAAAGAAAGATAAAAAAAAAAAACCCAAGCACAGTACCTTAAAAATATCTGCACTGAACAAGCAGACAGACCAATGCATTTGTATCTCAGAAGCGAGTGAGATCCTTCACAGCTGATCCTTCATCGGCTGCCACTGGTACCGGACAGCATTGCTGTCTACACAAGCTTTCAGCTCCGGGAGCAAAGGTGTGCCCTAGACATTCCCAAAATGCTGCTTACAGTGGGCTTGATAGCAGCTGGGACAGCAGACATGGGGATTGTATAGCAAAGTTCATCTTCAGTGTGGGGAGACATATTCATGAGGACTCGCCTCACTCCTGGCTTGCTGCCATGCAATATGCTGCACTTTGGATTTTGACTATAGTTTTGAGGAAGGGGAGGTTTTCTGGACTTTGATTGACATCTTTGGGCCCCCAAGTCACTGGACAACTTAGCGCGGCCCAGCACATCTGCAGAGGATGGTGCAACTGGCTGGATGAGTGGCTTGTGCTGTCAAGATGGCCCAAACTTAGGCCACATTCAGAAGTTTTGTAGGTGACCAGTGGTCCCTGGGTGGCACTTTGTGTCCTTTATTCCAGATTTGAGATTATTGCTTCAAGACCTTTGAGCAAAAATGAGATGAAAAATGGCTTCTTTTTGCTCAAAGGGGCCTAAAGGTCTTGGAGGAAAATCAATTTACTTGACAGAGTTGGCCAGGAGAGCTCTCAGCTGGTGGCTGGCCTCTGTCCAAGCTCACTCCCTTACAAGGACAGGCAGGATAATTTAACAGATACTGTTACAGAGGAGTGGGATAACATATTCGTGAATGTCCAGGTGACTGAAGAGCTTAATGCGTAAGCACTTGGGAGAAAAAAATCTGTTTGGTACTTGGTTTTTCCTCCTGTTGACCAAAGGAATGTATTTGACCCTGTTCTGTGACAGGCATCGGTTCAAAGTCACTTTGAAAAGGGGCAATGGGAAGCGTTGAAATAGTCCATGAATGTTTGAACATTACGATTTCTCTCAAAAGTACACA
This sequence comes from Balaeniceps rex, assembly GCA_013401315.1. Classification (NCBI taxonomy): domain Eukaryota; kingdom Metazoa; phylum Chordata; class Aves; order Pelecaniformes; family Balaenicipitidae; genus Balaeniceps; species Balaeniceps rex. The sequence continues at coordinate 30,448 of VYZW01040206.1, read as the reverse complement.
AGATTTCTCCTCTGTCCATGGATATACCATGACTGATTTGTTTTATCAATAGCTGGTTGAATTTTCCATTTTTCATCAGCTTCTTTCTTACTGCTTTAACTTTTTAACCTTCTTATCATCTCTAACTGAGTGTGTTTTGGGTGATTTTAAATGAAATTTCAGCACCACTCTTTTTCAAGAAAAAGCAGCGTTGTTATTTTAGCAGCCTTGAAGACACAGTTATTACTGCCATAACACAGCAATGGAAAAATATGACTTGAACCCTTGTCTCTGTTTTTACTATCACTTTAAGTCTTCTTGGGACTTAAGCATCTCTGAAAACCTTCCATGTGTGCAGCCACTGGTAGAAGCCATTCTACCAGTGGTGGAAAAATGAGTTTTTCAGTTCTTTCTGAATCAAATTAGTAGCTGTGATAGGAAAGCCAAGAAGTGGGAAAGGGGAGAGGTTGGCACACGCTATTCTCACTCTCCAGCTCCAGCGCATCAGCCCTTGCCTTCAGCTTTGCAATGTGAACACAGTTTGTTGTAGCGTGAAGGTGTTGCACGAAGCAAAACCATTTGTTGGTATGAGTATGCCCGTGGTATTTTATGTGAATCCTATGGTTTATATTGCATTTGTAGGACGGAGGCTGGTTTAAATTCATTAGCCTTTCATTAAGAGTATTCCATGGGGCTTTAATCGCTGTTGCCTTTAAGCTGTGAGGGACCGAAATAAATGAGAATCCTGGAATATCAAAAGAAGGTTAACACAAGGATTAAGCATTTCCTTGTTTAGCAGAGAAATGATAAAATCATTGTGAGAGTATGGAAAGAAAATTACAGAATGCAAATTGTAAGTCCTAAATGTCTAGCCTCGTTTGGGAGCCTGTATTTAGAGGAACCATGTGGTTATCCTGCTTTGAAGTCTCAAACACCTGAAAATTACTGCTGCAGGGGGGGTCCACTGCTGTCCTCCTCAGCTAATGCTAAGGCTGCGCACAGTGAGTGGTAGGAAAAAAGAGTTATTCACAGGAGAGGTATTAAAGATCAGACTCTGGCATTGCAAATTTAAGGTCTGCTGTTTGGTTTTTCAGAACACTTTAAACAAATAATGCCAGGATTGATTTAGCAGAGCTGATCCTGCCTTGGGGAAGGGAAGGAAGCAACTGACCTTGTAGGATCTCTTCCTGCTCTCCTTTCTACAATACTGTTATCATTCTGGTCTTCTGCGACCCAAAACTGCGCAGCATTTTGCATCTCAAAGTCAGCATGAGAGAAGGTTACTAAAGGCAAAACAGGTTCAGCCAAGAGTATTAGAGATGCATTTGCAGAAGTTATTGATGTATTATTATTTGACATCATTAACTTGAGCTTTTAACCATAAGAAATGTACCTGAAAGACTTCATGGCCTCTTTCTCCTCCCTGGTCAACAATGGCTTCAGGACATATAAGAAAAATAACTCAATAAAGCCCTTTACTCCCCATCTCTGTAACAGGTGCAATAGGGTAACAGATTAACCATGTGACACGTACTCTACAGCCTCCCTTCACTTCCCACTGGCTGCCACGTGTTCCCCTGTCCCTGTATTACACGAAGAGGACAGCCCTTAGCTGCCACCTCTCCGATTCTACCAGAACTATGCCAATTAAATAGACTTTTCTGTATTTATTATGGAAGAGTTACTTACACCTAGTGACATTTCTGCTGACTGCTGTTAAAATCCCCTATGCTTTAAAGTCAGCAGCTGCATCTTAGAGTGACAAACAAAACTGTTACTGAAGAAAATGTCTCCCGAATTGTTGAATATAAAATTGTTTAATGGTAAATAACACAGTCTGCGAAGGTATACTGGGAAAATGGACTAAAAGGAGAAATCAGATTTAATGTACTCTGATTTTTTGCTCTTTGCAGTTAGAGGCATTGATAATGCAGAGTTGGTGAGAAGGGTAAGAAAACTCAGGGGAGACAAACACCAGCACATGCACCTTGGGAACAAAAGAGCCGAAGGGTTTCAGAAAAATGTTCTTTCTTTTACTTTCTAGTTCTTCTCCTTATTGTTCGTTTTTTGTTGGTTTTGGGTTGGTTTTTTTTCGAAACAATACATTTGTCTCTTTTATCTCCTCTCCTCTCTTCTTTTTCATCTTCTTCCTTAAATTTCTCATTAGTTTCTGCTATAGAATTGTGCAAGATCAAATGTTGTCAGCCCGCACTGATGAATATCTATCTGCAAACATTATATAATTCATCCCAGCCCCAAATCAGGTTAGTGCAGAAATAGCGCTTTACACCTTTGAACTGCCAATCATGCCACAAAAGGCAGCCGCTGGCATCGTGTGCCATGCCAGGATTTTGCCACTAGTTTTATAGCACTAAGTTTTGGGACGTAGAAATGAGGCAAAGCTCGTGCCTAAATGTGTCATTGCAGCCACGCTTATCCTGTATCATGTTGAAAGTCCTATACTGATTTATTAGCTCTGAATCCATTGCACCAGGAATCTCCTTTTTCATGATGACAAAGGTGGAAAACATTGTGGGGTTTTGTTTTGGGTTTTGTGGTGGGTTTTTTTTGTTTTTTTGTTTTTTTTGTTTTTTTTTCATCTGAAACTCCTTAGTCACTGCTTTATTCTAATCTTTGTAAGAAAAATGTGTTGTTTCTGGGGCAGGCTCGTGCTGGCAGGTGTCCTGTTCAGGCTCGCATTGCCCCTGCTTCAGTGGTGCTCTCGACTAAAGGGACTGGCTCTGTAACGGTCTTTGTAAACGAGGAGCATGAAACTCCTTCCAAACCCCATTCACTCAAGATATTGCTCTGCTCTCAAGGTACTCCCTTTTAATGAACCTGCCATGACCAGTAGATTTACCCATGGGTCAGAAAAGGCTAAATTATGCCCCTTGCTGACAGTCCGGTGCTAAACTGGGCAATTTCATTTCAGAGTTTCAAAGATCAGACCCAATAATTAGTCTTAATTTTTCTAGCTCTTCACTGAATCTGTCATTTTTCCTGGCTAGCACCGGGACATAGCAGGGAGACAGATGTGTAATCCCATTAAATATGATGGGCCAGATTTTCAGCTACAGCTATCGGGTACATTTGATTCAGGGAACAGGTTGCATTTGCAGCAGTGTAGGGTGCGGTTAGGCTGGCTCTGTCGAGGTGCTCATCCTACGTGTTACATGCAGGAGCAGCTATGGTAGGTAGTACATTCAAAACGGTCCACTTCAGTGAATGGGGGACCTGCCAACATTCAGCTTTTTAAATAATTCATGGGTCTACTGATAATTGCTATTTCAGTATTTCTGTCTCATTTATTCTACAAGAAAGGCTGACAGGGCTGCAGCTTGATTTTTCTCGGTTAGACAAAAAAGCGTTTGCTGGTTACATAGCATCCCTAGGGAATCCCTCAAAACCAGACAGGGATGCTCATTATTTTCCACTGGCCATGACCACTGGTCTGTGTTAAGACAATTTATTGTTTCCATGTTTACTGTCAGAGAAGAGTTTGTTTTGTCTTATTTTAAACCTCCTGGAAGCCTGTGCATAAACATTCACCTGTTGCTCGGTGGTACCTAAATAAGAATTGAGCCTTTTGTATGCTATGGGAATAAGATGGAAATACTGTGCTGAGGATGCAAGCAAACAAAAATAGGATTATTGATCTCTTGAAAAATGTATGTGTGTATCTACTGGACCTCCTACTGTGAAATGAGGAAATCTGAGAAAATGCACACACCTGAATCTGTCCTCATTGCTACTTACCTTTGATAATTTGGTTCCTAATATGTTAAGGTAGCAGCAGCAAAATGTATTAGAAAACAAAAATACAAGTGAGAGCCGCAATGAATTAAAAACTCTTGCAGATGATGTAATCTGCAGAGCGAAATGTGTAAATGGTCATCTTCCAAAATGGGAGTCTAGTTGCAGCTGAGGAATTAGAGAGAAAATAAGAATAGTGTTTTACGCAGAAGTAATCCAGGGAAATCATACACTACAACATTTTTGCAGGTCAAGCACTAATCTAATCACAGGAGATAAAATTTCTCCTATTTCACTGCAGGACATGGAAAGATTACTGGCTTGTTTATTTCCAGGTTTAAGTGTATGTGCATAGATGATACTTTATTTTCCAGATGCTTCCTACAAGCAGGGTATTTGCACCTGCTGCACGATAGAGGCCTGAAGATGGTTCAGGAAAGCAGCCCTCTCCAGTCTGAAACCAGAGGAGGCCTTGGTGGGGCTGGTTTGGTGAAGGTCTAGATTTCCAAGTATTTCAGTTTTGCTTGCTGTGTTACATACAAGTGCAGAGCAAAGGGACCTGCTTTTCTCTTTCCCATTTCTGTGTGTTTGGTGCCCTTGCCTCTCACAGGAGTCACTAGAGAATTATTCGGTAACAAATACATATATATACACACACATATCTAGAGATATATTCTCATTAAATGAAGAACTAAGTAATCACACATTATTGACTTAACTGGCTTCCAAACATACAGCTGTATTGCTTTCAGATCTGGGGGAAACCCAGCTTTACATGTGTGCTTTGCCTGCAGGTCTTCCCAACATGAAGGAGCCTTTCAGTTAGAGCTGCCTTTACTGTGAGGTTACAATTTGATGCTTCTGGTCTGGTCAAAGCACACTTATTGGAATAAAAAACATGGCACAAGTGCTGTTTTATGAGGTACCCATCAGCTCCTTAGTGCAGAAAGTGGGAGGAAGCTGATGGACACTATTGGGATACTCAGAAGTAAAAAAACAGTGACGTGTATTTAAGACCCAGGAGTGCTAAAGGGAGGAGAAAAGAGAGAGAAAGAGCAAACGTGGCTGATCCTCAGTGCTAATCTTCCTCAGATAGTGTAAATGAGTTAAAGGGAAATTCAACCACTTGAAAAGGAAGTTTCAAATAGAAGGATTACCAAAGGCTGTTCAGGAGGCAGATGAAAGAAAGTGAGAACTGGCAGAGCAACGCCCCAGTCCATGCTCCAGTCAAGGGGATGCTAATGTGGCTCTCAGCTATTCAAAGCCAAAAAAGCAATAGATGAGGAGGCTGTATTCCCTGGGGAGGGATCGTCATGAAGAAGGGAAAACGTCTCTATACTACACGTTAAACCAACCGCTCTGTGCAATTTATTCAAGCAAAAGGCATAAAGGAAGGAAAATGGAATTAGAATATGCAGTCATAAAGAGCAAAGAACAGGTCAAATCTATTTTTAGTTTCTGTAAAATTATGATTCTATTTAGTGGAAGAAAAAGTGGTAAATTCCTCCTCGCCATCAGGCAGGGATGAGGGAAAGCTCAAACTTTTCTCTCTTACTTCTCATTTTCTGACTAAAAATCTACCTTTTCCTCCTCTGTTTTTCCCCATCTCTTTTTGTACACTCCAAGAAATGAGTACCTGCTGGCTTTTTGTTATATGCTAATGGTGTTTTCTGTACTGTTTATAAGAAAAGGTGGAAATGGCCCTTCTTGCAGACAGCTTCCAGTCTGTGGGACAGGCAGCACAAGACATGGCACCCACCTGGAACAACTGGGGAGCTCATTTCTTTTCGTCTGTGTTATTGAGTGCTTGGGTTGGTTTATTGCAGGTGTCAGGAAATAGGCCATTTTTAAGGTGGAGAAAGGTACAGACTGACACAAAAACCGTGATGAGGAGGGCTTATAGCACAAAACAGAATCGTGAGAAAAATGGGAAAGTGACTCTGGAATATCCATAGGGTGTTTAGCAGAGGGGGTGGAAGGAGGGGCCTGCAAGGCAGCACTGCTGCTGCACTGGACACGCACCCCTTGGGGGCCAGAAGAGGCTTCCCGGGGACGGAAAGAGCTGAGGTGCCTTCAGGACTCCTTACCTCTTGCTTGTGTGGAATCTTCTCTCTTAGCACTACGCTGCTGTATTTGGCTTTTCAACACAGTAACTTTGTCATTTTTGTGAATTTTGATATGAGAACATCTCTTCATATGACTAAAATGCCCGTCTCCCAAAGATTGTGTCAAAATCTAATTAAGAATAATTACCCTATCAAATGTCTGCATCATTCATTCCTGTAATTTGGTTTGCAAGGCTCAAAGATTTCTGCTGAAAGACATGTAAAATGATCTAGGTTTTTTGTATTTGCCTTCAAAATCTTTACTGTGATGTTTTGAATACAGAATCTCTGCAGTCAAAATCTATAACCGTAATTGACTCTGAACAGTTGTACTATTAGTACCACTATCGGCATTACAGAAACATTTACATGCCCTACCTATGGGGACTACTATGTTATGCACCAGAAAGAAAATGTGGCGATGAGATACCTGCAGGAGCTGTGTGCATCCAGCACTGGGTGCAGCCTGTGGCATTGGCAGCTCAGATGGGGCAAAACCCCTCCGGGTTCAGGCGAGGCAAGCAGGGAGCGCAAAGCCCATGGCAATATGGGGTCCCTCCTTTGCTACTTCTCACTCCCATTTTTGCTTGAATTCCTGCCGAGCCCCTGAGTCTTTTTGGTTGGACACATCTGGGTCAGCTTCTGCCCTCAATTAGATGTTGGTTCAATTCTTGTTTTAAGCAGGTTTTAATGAGAACAGCTGAGGGCAGAAACTGGCCCCAGAAAGCTGCTGGAAGTAAGAACATTTACTTGTGTGTTGTTTAAGCAGAGGGGGCAAAAAGGACAGTAATCACAAGAGCAACTCTTCCCTGTCTTATTGAAACAAACATCTTTTCTTCTAGGACAAAACCATTACTTTTTATATAGCAAATCAGGCTGTTTTGTTGTTTTAATGGATTTATAAATTGAATTTGTTATTAGCAGTGACTCCGCTATTGTGATGTTAAATGGCAGGAAATTGGCCTGCTGTGTTGCAACCACCTCTTCTAAGTACCTTCCCCCTCCTCTTCTAAGAGGCTGGGTTTTGAAAACCCATGAACAAGGACATCATAGAGAATCTGATTCAGTTCAGTTTAAAAGCTAAATTAGAGCAATTGATCATTTCATTCTGGTGATCAGAGACTCCCAGCGGAAAATTCTGAAACATCTGTAATAGCCAGACTTGCAGAATAACAATAAGTGATTCAGAACTGTTTGGAAACTTATTTTTCAGCTCACTGGCAGTTATGAATGTCATCATAATAATTTCAAAAATTTTCAAAAATAGCTTCAAGTCTATCTAAAATGGAAGGTCTCAGTTTGCAAGAACATTTTTTTAAAAATAAAAGAAAATGGACATTTCTAAGTGAAAAGCCACATAAAATTGAAAGACAAATCCAAGTCTTTATTTAAGAATGTTGGTGGAGGTGTTTAGACTACTCAAAAGAGGTTTTTTGCTCTTATTTTCAACATGGGACTTGGTGCTATAGGCACACTTCTGTGACATGATTTGAAGTACCTTTATTCTTCACAAACTGGGCAACTTGCCAAAATACATTGTTTCTTGAAGATAATGTTTCTGAAAGTCCAGCAGAGATCACTGATTCACTTTTTTATTATTAGTCATTACTCCTTGAAATGAAACAGTTGCATTTGTGGATGGATAGGTGCTCTGCATAGGTTGAATCTTGAAGACTTTGTTTAGAGAAAGTTTCCATGGAGCTGCCCCACTGCAAAAGAGACTGAGCCCAGAGATCTACTTAATGGCGTTATCAGAGCAATGGGCTCCTCTGTGTGTCAGGTCAGTCTAGAAAACTCAGTGAGCTGAAAGCTCTTTAGGCAAGGAACATATTGCAGAAAAGTCAGGGGCAAACTTCAATGAAAATATCAGCAGAACAGTTGAAAACCCAAAAAAATAGTGAGGAAATCTTCCATAATGGATTCATCTGAAATTGCAACTAATGCATTGTTCTGGTACTCAGTAAAAGAAACCCCAACTTCATATTTATTGTGTTTTCCTTTGCACATGTGGTTTTCATAGGTGCTGGAATGAAAACATGAAGACAAGCCTATAAACCCCTCTATATTTAAAGTTAATCACACAGAAATCTCAGTATAGCTGGTTTGCCAAGAAAAAAAAAAAAAATCACGTCCTGCTCATTTTTACCTTTTGTCCTTTTTTGTATTATTTTGCTTTCTTGGGCAGTTTTTGTTTTAAACCAGTTCCCAATAAATGACTATACATTGTACCAACACTACATGTGCTTTCAGCTGACACTGACATTAACAGTCTCAGACTCCATAGCACTAGGACGTGAACAAAACCAGAAATAAAGCTTACCTTTTAGTTGAGCAAGCTTGTGGCTCCTATATTAGGTATGCACAACTGCTACCATTATGACGCTTATTTTAGTGTTAATAATGAGGTCAAACATTTTGTAGTTTCTTGTGTGTTTTCCTTGAAATCCTGCTCCAGAGGCTTTTGAATCTAAGATGGCATTTTTTACAAGAAAAAAAATAACAAGTCTTGATGTTGAAAACAAGTTGATAACATGACCAGAGTACTTTCTAACAGCTCTGTAACTGGAGGACAAAGAAGACACAGTGTGCATTTATCTTGGTCACCTTTTCTCTAAAGAAAACTCTTTTTGCCTCTCTCCTGCTCCTCCATAGGTTTATACATTTAAAACTCATTGGCCAATTCCAACCAAAGTTTACAAGGAAGAGCGGAAGTCTCACGAATTATTATGTTGGTACATATTTTGTGAAACTAAGCAGATGGAAGTAACCTGCTAGAAAAGTCCAACCCAAATACAAGACTCCAGTAAGGATTTTTACTAGACACCAAAAATCCTATTTTGGCAAGCTTGATCGATGTATCTGGGGAAAAGGCTCCACTGGTATCTCTGTCAATCCACCACAAGATACAAATCAATATGAAATAAAACTTTATTGCGTCTTGAAACAGTGTGGTCCTGAAAACTGTATGTATTACTGTTTTGCAAGTCTTGTAGGTTTTTCCCTTTTTTTCCTTTTTTAAGTAGGTAATCTCATTATATTTCTGGGAATTGTGAATGTTTAAGTTTGGAATGTTTTCTGATTAAAATCACAAAATTATTTCAATCCACCAAGCTTCCCATCCAACAAGGTTCGCAGGAAGTATGCCTACAGTTAGAATTAATTTACCAAATGAAATCACCTCTGTAGCAAGCAGGGCTTTCACAGCCATGGGCCATCCATCTCAAACACAAAATGCAGCCATACAGTCATTAACATGATGCAGGTTTTGAGAGAAAAGTATTTACTAAGGAGAAGAGAAATTATAGCACTTCTCTGAGTTAAAAGAAATGTATGTAAATAAAGATACCCTCCGCTTCCATAACCCAATTATAATATTGATGTGCGTGATCTGAAAATTATATGCTGTAAAAATAACATACCGTTACAGATAGGCATCTGACTGACTCTCCTTGATTTCAGACACATGCAGCATAATTACATGCTCCAACATAGATCTTAATTTGAATTGTTCCAGAAGAAAAGCCTTTATTTCTATAAAGCTATTTTAATCCTAGGGCACAAAATAAACAAAGCCTGTGAGGGAGTGATAACAGCAGCTCTGCTGGGTGAAAATGGACTTGCAGAAGGACTGAGACCTGTTCTTGTGCCTCAAAGCACGGTCCAAGAGGCAGTGCCTGGCCTGTTTCCTCACGCGGTGGGCAGCAACAGTCTTTGCACTGGTAGAAGCCACATGGTAATGATTGAGGAAGAACGGTCTGTATCATATTGTCCGACACCAACTCGCAAGGTGAAAACACCGTGATAGAAGGCATGAGTGTGGTTTTCGCCAGGCTGTCTGTGAGATAACCTGCACAAGTTCAGTCGCAGGAGCATCGCTAGGAAGTTTTTGTGGGTTTGAACACACTGATGGCCTGTGCACCCAGAGGTAAACATCAGGCCCAGTTGCAATGGGTGAGTTTCCGTGAAAAAAAAAATGCAGCAACACTAAACACATTAACTCTAATTTTAACTAATTGCCATTATCAGTTCTCCGTGTTTGGGGCAAGGGAAAGCTTTCCTTTCAGATTTTGTATTTATACCCTGGGAACATGGGCCAAATAACTGCTGTTACTTTGTTAAAAAATCTTTTTAGTGGAAAGCAGGAATAGTTGCAAACATCCCCAAACAAACTAACCTGATAAATGGCCATGTAAATAACAGGATTTCTGATTTCCAGTCCATTTATGAGCTACCTGCAGCCCTGCGGAGGGGCCAGCTCCCTGTTGCCACAAGTCTGGCAACCGATACCTTGAAGACTGCCACTGTTTGGACAGATTTTGCTGAAGCTGAGCACTGAGCTCAAAATCTGGTGAGGAAAATAAATGGGTCAGTTTTTTATCCAATGTATTTACTTTAACATTATTTCTTTAGGATAAAGGGCTAAAAATGAAGCAACAGTAATATACTGTTATTATCCCTTGTGTGCATGCATACTCAGACACACAGGCAATGGAGAAAGTGAGGATTAAACCAAAATACCGTCACCCAAAATTATGGGGATATTCTGATTTTTATCAAAGCCTGGTGCTTGTATGGGAATTCAGTCTGTCAGGCTGTATTTCAGTCTTAGTGGTTTCAACTTGCCAGCTTGCTAAGGCTGAAGAGGTTTTTTTTTTGAAATGGAAGAATAAGAAAATGAGTTTGTGGTATTACTATCAGACATCACAGTAAAGCTGAGAAAGTATCTTCTATAGGCTTATTCAATTTTTGTGGTAATTTTGCGGGCAGCTTTATATAAGCATATCTGAGCTACTATTTTATTTGCAAGGCTGCCTAGGACTGTGTATTTTCTGACT
>VYZW01040206.1:0-14599 GCA_013401315.1 Balaeniceps rex | reverse complement strand
GATGTCAGGTGGGACTGCTACAGTTTATGAAGAAATTCCCATCACACAAAGTTAACGACCAGAAAATGAGTGACAGATACTGAAAGGGATGGACATGCGATATTCAGCGTGTGAAGGTTGTGTGCCTGAGAGAGCACCCAAGACCACAGTGGTCAGAGGGGAAAACCAAGTGTCCTCCTTCTCTGCTGTAATGTCTTCCTTGTTCTCCAGCCTTGCTGTCCTGCAAATCTGCCCTCATCATTGCTGCTCTAAGTTGAAAATAATCCACTTGAATCTGTGGAGCGGCAGAGATGGTAATGTAAGGAAAGCCTTCTTCTTTGGCTGAGGATGAACTGTCTCTACTGTCGCTTTAGTACAGTTATCATTTTGTTTCCTACTGTTACTACTTGCTTTGTCCTCTGGTATTGCTTTAATGGGCACAGGTGTTTTGCTCTTTAGGGTAAATTCTCTGTGATGCTGAAACGAACTAAATGTGGAGTTTTTTGCNTTATTTTGATAGACGTGTTTTGGTGTGTTGCACACCCACCCCAGGTATTTTCTCTTACCGGTTTATTACCTCTGTGAGCTTTCTCTTTGGTGTTTTACAACACTCCTCTTCGGGTGGTGGCTGAGCTGCAAGCGTGGGGAAACCATGCCTCATGGAAAGCAATGGGATATTGGTTGTTGATGTTAAGGCAGCAGAACACCAAGCGCATCTTTGTGCAAGAACAAGATGACTAATAAGCTTTTTAAAATTGCCTGCGTGACTTAATATACCAGCTCATGTCTGTGTTCAAAAGTACTTGGAAGCCTCAAGTCTCCTGACTTTCAACTGTTTATATCTTTTACGTGCTTTTGTTGCTTATAATTCGTTATTCTTAAAAATTAGACAAGTCAGAGGCTCATGATCCACATTTGAAGGAGCTGATGTAAGCCTGAAAATGTTCCCTAATTTTACCATTAACGCTTTTTCACATCATCAGCATAGAAACTGAGGAAGCGGAGGCAAAGCTGCAGCTCCAAGCACCTAAACAGACAGAGCAGAGGGTGTCCAAGCTAGCCAGCTTTTTTTGGTGTGACACTTTGCAATAGTGGTTGCCAGCCCTGAAAAGAAATCCCTTGATATTTTGTGGTGTTTCTTTTTTTTTTAATTGCTGGTTCCCGAGCTCTCCTGAATCAGTGCAGCTCTGCAGAGCAGAGTGTGCTTTCCTTGCGCGTGGTGAAGGAGAAGGGAGTGTGCAAACATCCTCCTCTGAGGCTCCAACACGCCGCAAAAACATGTTTTTGTGACTGTGTCAGAATTTATAGTTAATATCTGCAAATTCTGGCAATATACCAGTAAATGTAATACCATCTCACCACAACAGAAATTTTGTATGCAGACCCAGACTTTACTAGGATATAATTGGTACCTATTGCTTTACTTTCAAAATACTGCTTTCAAATACATTCTTATGGAAAAAGAAACTGATGAATCTTCAATACCAGGAGAGTCTGAGACCATCAACAGACTTTTAATGAGTATCAGGCTGCATTTATTCTCTTGCAGTGCTGCTAAAACATGGTCTTGCCCAGGGGGGCACTCAGGAGCCAATATATCCATTTAGAAAAATGAGTTTGTGGTACTAGTGGAGCAAAGGATGGAAGAAAGAAAAAAATGGTGCTTAAAAACCCTGCTGTGTATTCAGAAAACAGACTGAAGGAGCTAGGCTACGATACAGCACAGGAAAGTTAAGCGTTCAAAACTGAGCATTGTGTGTGTGCTGGAGCTGGTGAGCTGGAGCCTCCTTCTTAGCGGGGCCTGTAGTTTCAAAGCTTTGTGAAGAAATATTAACTGATATGTGGTTCCGGAAGGGCTACGTTATTCTTACGTGATGTATCACTGAATGGCACTTAACTATGCATTAACAAATACGTGGACAAAAATATTAAGTCTGTATTTCTTAAAAACATTAAGTCTGTGTTTATCACCTTGCAGCCAGAGATCTGAGGTGCCATGGCAATATAAACAAATTCAGTCCAACAACAGCATATGTGAGATACAGTACTTGTGGCCCAGTTTAGTGCTTCACAACACTTCTCTAGTGAAGTGTTTACCTTATAGAAAAATGGCCTTAAAAATCTGGTAAGATACGGTTGACATAAACTTAATCCTATGATTTTAAGGTCCTATCTTTAATTTTAGTTTTTCTAATAATTTTAAATAGCTCTTACAGTATATTTAATCTCGCTGTATCTTGCTGTTTTGTGAGGTTTTGTGGTGGTGTTCAATTTGTACATATGTTTGGAACCAAAGGAAGTGTTGGAAAAATTCCCCAGCACAGAAATGTTTTGGATACATTTTGAGGTTCTCTTTCTCTCCTGACTACCATACGCACCTCAGTATCTTCTTCTGGGTTTTCAGATACTGAGACATTCTCGCAATTCATTTTGTACATTTGTCTACAGCCTAAAAAAGATTCCATGCATTCTGTTTTTACAACCCAAACCAATACAGGTGGCTGGTGCCTTAGTTAGATGCTCTGGATAGATGAAGTCAGTCAGCTCACAAAAGGTGCTGCATTAACCATAGCTACAGACAGAGCTGTTCTCACAAAGTGTCCATGTAAAGCTGGTCTGTCTAGACAGCAAACATGCCTTGAATCTCTTGAATCATCTTGAATGATGGTAAATTATACCATCATTCAAAGAAAAAAAAACCCTGAATCATTTTGCTGCTCTTTTATTAATTCAAATGTCATTCCTATTTTAATTCACATATTCCCAGCTAACGTTTAATTAAAACAGGTATTCTGCGGTAGCTGTTTTTAATTTTCTTCTAGCTGTGCTTCAATTTCTGTTGTTGCTTCACTGCTGATTTTACTTTCACAATTGATTGGAAAGGTTTATTCTTCCTTTAATGTTAATCTTTAAATACTTGCTCGCAATAGGGGCTCGCAAATGCTTATTATATTGGACTATGTGATGAGAAACAGTCTGCAGTGCCAGATCTGTGGATGATCTCCTCCCACTATATATATCTCCATACAGACACATATGCTTTCAATATTTTTGCTAATTGTCTTATATTATCATTTTTATAATTATTTCTTTCATTACAAAACTCCCAGATATCACAGGAGCCACACAAAGTAGCCAGCAAGAAAAGATTGTTTCCTCGATAGCTGTATCAAGCGGTCATGTGTCTTTGGCACAGTAAGTCACTGAACAATGCCACCACTCAGAAGGCTCTTTTTCCTGTGAATATGGATTAGGAATGAATTTAGGCACATGGAAGCTGTATTATTAACCTGCCGTGTCATCATAGTCCGGTGGTTTCCTATTTCCTGTCAGCAAATTTAATGTGCATCGTGCTGACTAAAATACAAATTGGAAAGTATAACACAAGCAACACAAGAAGTTACCTGGAACTAGTTAAAAACCAAAGGCAAATAAGAATGGGTGCCATGATTACGACTCCTGCAACATTGTTCACTTGTGATAATATGGCATATATTTTAATTTTATCTTCATCAGAATGCCTACCATAATTTATTACGAATACCCACAACAAAGTTGGATGAAGAAGGAAGTGAAATTCATTAAGATTTTTTTTTTTGCTTTCAAACCACTTGGTTTAATGACACATGCATCTAAGCCACCCTCACTTTAGGGCCAGAATTGCCCCGATCCTTAAAAAACACAATTGAGGGTGCATGCCCTTTCCCCCAGGGAGGACAATGGGGCTTAAACAGTGCTGAGCACCAGTTAATGATGGTCCAGCTCAAGGCCAGGGGTTCGCCCTGGTTTGCAGTGGTTCAGTGAGGGGAAGACCTATTAGGCCGTGAAACTGTAATACTTGGCAGTAAAACTGCAAAAAAACCCATTGGTACAGGCAACACATTTTCAAAACTTACTTATAGTTAGCTTTATTTTTAACAGAACTTGGGGTAGGAAAAGCAAGACATTTATTAGGAATTGTTGTCTTGGCATTTTTTTAGCCTTTTTCCTTCATTGTGGTGCCTCAAGTGGCAAATTCAAAGGCAAAAATGTAATTTTCTGTTGAAACCTTGATCAGCCAACAGTCCAAACTCTTCCCTACAGTGACTTTCATAGCATTATGCCAGGAACAAGTTTGATTAGTCTCAAGAAAGGATAAAAAAATCCCAAGGGTCTGAGGTCTGTTACCTCAGTGTTATACTCATTTGCAACTCCTTCAAGGTCTCCCCTTCCTTAACAGTGGTTTGGAAAGTTCAGACCTGGGATGAAGGTGACAGCTCCCTGCTCCGAGAAGGTCTTTTTGTTTGTCTCTTCGATGGCCAGTTCATCTTCTTTTTCCCTGGATGTGAGATCACCAAGTGAAAGTTAAAAGCCCTGTTGCACTGTTTCCCCTTTAGTCTCCATAGCGCTGTATGGATACAAGCTTTTCCCATTCTTTAGTTTGAAAAATTGATAGCTTTGACATCTGAGTCTGAATTATACTAACTGTGGTAAGGATTCAGCAATCTTGTTACTAATGCTCAGATCATTCACAGAAATGTCAATAGTCTCTCCACAATTTCCCCTTCAGAAGAGCAAAAAAATGTTCAGATCAGATAAAACCCCGATGGCCCCACAACTAAGCCTTTACACACTTTAACAGCCAAAATGGATCTGTCTTGGTGTGTTTCTTGCATCCTTTGTGTGCCCAAACTTGACTGCAGCAGAAACATGGCATTTGACCTTCTGCTGCTTCGTGCTTATATCTATAAAGCTGCCAGGTTGTCCGGAGAGGAACCCAGGAAGCTGTTTGTGTTTTTTCGGAGACGGAGTGGCCAGAGGCAGTCAGGATGGGAGCTGAAGAACTGAGGAATATTTATGAATACTTGAGAGTCTGAGTTCTTTTTCATTCCCATTATCAACTGAAAAGAGCCTAGAGATAGTGGTATGTAGAGGAGAGTGGTTAGAAAACAGAAGTAGTAGGCAGTAGGGGGGAAATGTAAAGCAAAAGGTTTTGTTTGGTGCTCATGAAATCTTGGAATAAATTCCAATACATTGTGTCTATGTGCCTAGGAAAATATAAACAGTATAAAGTCGCACCAGGCAGCCCTCCTCATTATTCTGATGGGGGACAAGGAAGGGAGATACTTCAAGCTCGTCACCAAAGACCTGCTCTACAAATGGTAACCTTCCTATTAAAGCAAATGTCAACCTGGATGTCAGGTAACAATGGAGGTGAACTTCATTTCAGCTTCATTTCTGAAGCAAATTTTATCTCCTTCAGATTTTGTTAGTGGGTGGATTGCTCCAAGTGAAGAGCGTTGCCTACCCTGCAACTGAACCAAACTAATGAAGAAAAGCACCAATGTGAACAGGAAGGCACTTATCTCATAGCTGAGGCTTTACTAAACACCAAAGGGACCCAGGAACTTGCTCTTCAGGGTCATTAAAGAATTTATCTACAACCAGGAACGAACCAAATGGCTGCAAAATTCCTGTCCAAATTCCTACATGGATGTAGTTTGAGTAAGCTTGATCTTTATGACAAAAATCACGGAACCATCCAGCGTGAACAGACCTCAGGTTGTTACCAAGTCCCAGGGAAGCATTTTATTTTACTTGTGTCCTGACTTGTCTGTCCTGACAGACAACTTTCTAACCTGTTATAGACACTTAAAGACTTTACAGCTCTCCGTCTCAGTGATTCAGTTCTTACAATTAGAAAGCTTTTTTCCTAATACCTGCTCCTTGAATTTTCTTTTCTGCAGTTTCAGTCTATTACCGTTTGGCCCCTGGGCTGACGAGTGCTGGTGCCTACAGACCACCCCCTGGCAGGCTGGAGTGGCTGCCTCTTCGAATTTGGTAGTCTTTCCTTTGACTAAAGCATGTGATAAAGGCAGTGAGGTTAGCATCTAAATTATAGAGTAAAATGCTTTAAACTCTTTTAGGTGTGTAATGCACATAGGAAAAAGGCATTATTTAAAGCACGGTAAGCTGTTGGCTGTTATTTAAATGATCTCAGGAAAATCCTTTGTTTCTGTAAAGAAGAATGAAAGCTCCAGCACAGTTAAATACAAGGGCTGGTGAAGACTGCAAGAGGGAGCATCACTTACTGTAAATATTATAGCTTCTTCTAACAGCATGAGATAGTTCATGTGTCTTTCATCCCTGCAGATGTACTTTAACTTATTACATGTTAAAAGGTCAAATATGCTTTTTTGTTTGTCATTATGTAGATCCTTGCAGTTCTTTTGTAAATGCAACAATCTAAATAATTCATAAGAGCAGAGACGCCAGCTGTCGGTGCCACGACCAGGTAAGTCCTAATTCATGACAGTCTTCTCTTTCTTGGAGACCACAAAGGATGTAGCTGTGCACTAACTATGCCAAGTTGTGGTATGTTGCTGGAGGCTTGTTTGAATTTCAGAGTAAATCTGGCAGTTGAAGACAAGAATAAAATAGGCAGAGAAAAAATATTGATCAAAGGGAATTTTCCTCTTGACATAACCTGGAAAGTGCACCCTAGGTGCTTAATTAGGATCAAACCAGGCAGAAATTATATTGGAAAAAAAATATTGACAGTATACCTAAAAATAGGAAGACTCTGCCTCTTGTAGGAGCAAGTTTGGGGATGTCAGACATCGCAAAAATCAATGCCGTAATAAGATAGACTGATGGCATATCAGAATAGCTGCTGTTATTCACTGCTTCACGTGGAACCTGACAGTCAGCACATATTTGAGAGTGTCAACTGTTTCCAAAGTTACAAGCATTTTTATCTGAAATGACTGTCGTTTTTGAGAAGGAGCTTGGCCTCCTTCTCAGCTAGGATGTTAAAGCAGCTGGGATTCACTCCTGGCCTGTCCCTGGCGTTGTATTATCTTTGGAGAAGCTGTTGTGGCAGAGAGAGTCTTTGCTGGAAATCTGTCTTGAAAGTTATGAGCTGGCTGGAGCTGCCTGTTCGAGAGTTTTGGACCTGTCTCCTAGAGCACAATCCAGTGGCAAAAATCTGCAAAATCATAAATTCTGGAGGTCAGTGGCTGTCGTGGTTTAACCCCAGACGGTAACCAAGCCCCACCCAGCCGCTCGCTCACTCCCCCCCGGTGGGATGGGGGAGAGAATCGGAAGGGTAAAAGCGAGAAAACTCCTGGGTTGAGGTAAAGACAGTTTAATAGGTAAAGCAAAAGCTGCGCACGCAAGCAAAGCAAAGCAAGGGATTCATTCACTGCTTCCCATGGGCAGGCAGGTGCTCAGCCACCTCCAGGACAGCAGGGCTCCATCACATGTAACGGTGACTTGGGAAGACAAACGCCATCACTCTGAATGTCCCCCCCTTCCTTCTTCTTCCCCCAGCTTTATATGCTGAGCATGGCGCCATATGGTGTGGGACATCCCTTGGGTCAGTCGGGGTCAGCTGTCCCAGCTGTGTCCCCTCCCAGATCCTTGTGCCCCCCAGCCTGCTCGCTGCTGGGGTGGGGTGAGGAGCAGAAAAGGCCTTGGCTCTGTGTCAGCACTGCTCAGCAGTAACGAAAACATCCCAGTATCATCAACACTCTTTCCAGCACAAATCCAAACCATAGCCCCATACCAGCTACTGTGAAGAAAATTAACTCTACCCCAGCCAAACCCAGCACAGCGGCAGTCTTTCACTCTCTTTACAGGAAGGCCTATACCCTCTTCAGCTGGAAGATCTTAATCTTGCCACACTGAAAGAAATAATATTGCTGTATGAGCTAACTGACTGGGGCTTATCAGTCTGTCTTTTATTTTTCCTGCTCTCTCAAGTCTGTGCAGGTCTAACTATAAAGGAATCTGGAATAGCAATAGGAAAAAATTCTGGTTTTTACCTCCTCTGAATAATAGGGAAAAAGTAATTTCCAACTGCCAGGACTGATTAGCACAGTTTGACTGCAAACTTATAGCAGCTGTTATCCAGGTTTTGCGTACTTCGTGTCTATTTGCATACAGATTTGACAACGTAATTGTCTACTGACACAAAGCACATTGAAAGAAAAAAATGCAAGTAAATGCAGAGAAAAGAGTTCTTACAATCTGCTTCTGGATTTCAATCAAAATTAAAAATCTACCATTTTGCAGCAGAAGTTGACTTTTTTATTCCATAGAGCATATTTGGCCAGCTAGAAGCCTTGGAGCCAAATTTATTCTCTCTTGTAATGTAGACCCAGAGTAAACCCATGATACTGAGTGAGTAAAGGTCCCATCACCTATAATTCAGCATTTAACAATATGCTTTACATAACAAAAAATAATCTCCAGGTGAGGAAAACATGAAGAAAATTAATGTAACCGCATCTACTGTTAGCGTGTTTTATTTAGAAGACTGTAACAACTTTTCACATTGCACAAGCCGAGCCATTCTGCATTGGATGAGACTCAAAACCAAGCAGGTCTTTAAGATGGCAGCCTGTCTCTGCTAGCACATTTTAACACTGACTGCAGTGGAATCAGGACTTATGGCAATCACGACTGCGTTTGAAAAATTTCCTCTCCCTGTCTGCCCTACTTTTCTGTTTCATCATAATTTTAAAGCCTCAGCATCAGGCTGATTTTGGAGGCATTTAGCAGCCAAGGAACTGTGTTTGATAGGAAAATACGCTGGGGAGAGAAAAAGCTGACTGTTTCTCTTGAAATTCTGTCCTAAGTTATGAGTTCTGTTAGAATCATAATGTGAAAAGAAATAGGTTAACAATCATCTTTTGGAAAGATTAACAAATCTGGAAGGGAGCATGATTTTTTTTCCACTTCATTTAAGGCTACCTGATTTAGAATTTAAAAAAAAAAAAGTACACCCACAAAAAATCATCATCCTTTCTGGTACATGTCTCATTCCCTTTTTTCCTTATGTAAACTGTTTGGTGCTGAAAATGTCTCCCATGAATCCTGGTACCGTTTCTTATAGTTAATGGCAAGGTTCGTGTAAGCTGGTGATCCCAGAAAGCAGATTTTGCAGGAATACCAGTGCGGTCCTGTCCCTGCGGAGGTCAATGAGAACCAGCTGAGGGCAACTGTAACCGCAAGGTCAGGGGCAGCTAGCGGGCGTGTGCTGCCCAGGGGGAGCAGAAGTCAATTAATTTATGAATTTGTGTCAAGTGCTGTTAACAGCAGCTTTCCACACATACAATTAAAGTAGTGAGAACCACATTTAAAGATGAATTAGATGCTTTGAACCTGTCTCTTATTTAAAACTAATGACCCATCTGTTCCTTGGCTAACACCCTGACAAGCATTTTGATCAGTTACATGACAAAGATGCTAATATGAATCAGCAGAATCTCTTTAACCAGACAGAGTATTGGAAATGGTTTCTTTTTCTGTGTTTCCCATTCATTTTAAATATCGCTCCCGTTGCACTGGAGATGTCAAAAAAATGACAGGCAGTAGATGAAAAGAAAAAATAAAGCCAGACTAGGAGTAAGTGTTAATTAAAACTGGATTTGGAATAATCAGAAAGTTCTCCTTTCATATCTGTTGCATATAAACCTTCATTTAAGACCCATTTTGATTTGATTTACTTGGCTATCTGTAATGATTTCTGGTGGATATTTCACTGTGATAAAGCTTCTGAAATGTAATCTATCTGTGATAATACTTTGTCACTTGTTGTAAGTCAGGACTGCACTGCTGCGCTGCCATCGATATTCTGCTCTCACAAACTTGACATTAACATACGTATGCTGAAAATTATGGCTTATGACTTGGAAATAAATGCGTTATACAATACCTATCTGTTGACAATCATGGGAATGAAAGTAACTGATGCCCCCAAAACCACATTTCTTTTCCTTTGAATTAGCTAGCAGTTTTTAGAAGTGGTTGACAGTCTTAACTTCTAGGAAAAAGAAACCACATTAATATTTACAGTATTGCTCAGGAGAAAAAGATCTAATTGGTTACTGAGTGGAATTTGATCTCAAATTGATATGACTTTCAAGTTTGTGCATGTACAAACATACATGCACGTTTGTGTGTACATATAGATATGTAGACATATAGATATTTTGGAGTGCTGTGCATGTGTAGATATCTATATCTGTGTGTGTTTGTGTGTATGTATGCCTGTATACACATACCTCCAGGATGCATTCCTATTCATCATCTAAATATTTAATAGAAAGGGTTGTGCAATTTCACGTCAGTCTAGAAGGCTCCTTTGATCTGAGATGGTTGCTGCCAGTTGTTGCAAATTATTTTGGAAGCTTTGTGAGCTATGCATATCGAGCTATGATAACTCTAGCTTATTTCTATATCATTAAAATGTTTAAGCCCTCAAGATCTGTTAAGCTGTTTTGTTTTGGTTTCCACAAATTAAATCCCCCTTGAAAAAGCTAATTTAGCAACTGAAGTGGATCATCATACAGAGCATTAAGACCATAAGTGGTAATAGCAAACAATAATGTTAAAATTTAGTCACCAGTTTCCCTTGTGATTTGTTTTATTTTGCAGCTTCTGCATACCTTCATCTCACTCGACACACAGCCTTGTGAAGGACCAGCTTTACTTCCTCGCTGACATCTGCTGTGGCAGCAGCAGCAGCGATGAGGAAGACGAAATTATTATCATCCACCAGTGACTCTTCAGTGGAAGGTGCTGGCTGGAGTCTTCCGGCAAGTGGCTTCTGGTGAGATTAATTTTTTCCTCGCCCCCATCTGGGCTTCACGTTGAGATCCAAATCCAAATTATAGTGACTACAAAGTCTGTTTTCTATTGTTCATCTTCAGTTTTACAGCTAGTGCTGTGGTTTAACAGCAAGTTGGGAGCTAGAATATAAATATTGGCTTTTTCTTCCTGGAACACATGTACTTTGATGGAGTAATTTATTTTTATAGGATCAGTGAACTGACTGAATGGTTCCCTTTCTCCCATGTAGGAAGGCCTCACAGTACCGATGCTGGGCTGAACAATGTGCTCCAGCGAGCAGCATCCCACCACGGGTGTGTCTGGAGTGCAAACCTTTACCTAGGTAGGAAAAGAACCTAAACCCTTTACCAAGGTTAGGAAAGGAAGGGAGACATTAGTACCTCATTCTCATTTTACCAGGAGTTTAGCCAGGACAGGAGCAGGAAGCAGCCAAACAAGTATGAAACACTGTAAGAGCATTTCCTAATCAAAATATCTAGGATTTGGGAAAAAAAGATATTGCAACTTTTCACCTAAAATTTTTACCAACCAACTCTCCAAAGTGTTTGTTGGGTGGAGTTAGCACAATTATGTTCTTTGGTGTTCTCAGTATTGGGAGGACTGAACTGAAGGCATGTGAGATTCTTGGCAGGCAAATTTCCTAGGGTATTTACAAACCCATCTACTTTCTCAGCATTTCTATTTGCGTATTTTTTGGAAAATTGTTGGTGCTACCCAAAACATTGCATTGGCTCTTTACTTGCAGAATAACAACATTGCACAAAATGAGGTAAGCTCAGGAAAACGTACGAACAATCTTAAATAATTGCAGATTTTTCCATTCGCTGGGATTGATCTACCTGAAGTGGATGAACTGAAGAGTCAAGGTGGGAAGTTTTAGTAAATATTAGGAACTTTAAAATGCACAAATAACTTTTCCTGTAACACAAACTCGGTACACTGTGCCTGAATGACAGAAATCAGGGGAATGCATCCAGTGGTTTTTCTCTCTTTTTTAAAATAGCCAGTCATTGGTGCTCGTGGTGAATTCATAAATCCCAGGCATAGATTGTTAAAAAAATTAAGCCAGTCTTCTTTTAGATGCGTTCTAACATCAGATACTTTGGTTCTTTCCATCCTGATTTTCTCAGTCTAAAAATTAGAAGACCGTTGTGCTTCCAACATACTGGACATTATCTCAGTCTTGTTTGAGCTGGTGAGACTCTCGAGGAGAGTCTTGGCGCCATTTTTCACCTACTCTGGGGTCCTGCTTTGGGCTGTGGTCCAGGCGATTTTTATTATCAAAGGAAAGGAAAACATGTTTGTTTAGCAAACTGTGACAGAGAACAGACTCATTGTTTCCTGATCTCTGAAATACAAATTTGAACAGGACAAATGTGTCCCTTCTCATTGCCTTTGCCCAGGGATGAGGGACAGTAAGGTAAATGCAAGGTAAGTGAAGGCAAATTTGACTGAACCCACATATCAGCTGTCTGTTGTTTCTGCAGCACTTGGGAAATTCATATCTATCTAGATTTATTTATTTACGTAAAATAAAAACTGTGAACTCCGCCTCAACCCGACACACTTCTAAAAATACTCGTTTGGGTTTTTTGTTAGAAAGCCCTGCATGTAATTTCAAACTTAGGCTACTTTCCACTCCCTGTCCTGTTATCCTTCTTCTAAGTGATGCCCATCAAACTGATGAAGGTCCTCGATAGTAATGACTGCCTTGCTGAAAAAGAAAATTTTCTCCTATTAGTTGCGATGGAGATTCAGCTGTCACCCGTGACTCACCATCAGTGCAGTCTTCCCTCTTTGTAGCCCCCTTATTCTGGTGGGCAGAATCCAGCATCTCTTCGTTGCATTTTATTATATTCTGTTGCACTCTGTGGAGCCCACTTTAGGAGGAGTGGCCCTAGTTTCTTTAAGGGATCTAGATTTTCATTACATTGTAAAAAGTTGCAGACAATTTTTCCAGCATTTCAATGCAGCCTTAATTGGATGTGCAAAATGCAAGTGTAATTACAATTGTGGAGGAAGCTCTACACAAATAGTTTGGCTATTTAGGGGCATAATTATCCGGATTGCATTCACAAGAATAGTAGCTATATATACAAATCAGTCCAAATGCTTTCTAAATAGCTTCTTCTATTCCTCCTAACCTTTTTCATTATGGAGCCACAATGCAAAACATCTTGAATGGCACCCACGGATGCAGCTTGCCTTGCTGAGACTTCGTGCAGGAAACTGAGAAGCAGCACAGAGTCTTTTGAGACAAAAAAAAAAAAAAGAAAGAATGAGAACACACCAAAGCCTTTTTTGTGCGAAAACTCGAACTTTGAGAAGGTCCTGTGACCGCAGGAGCGCCCCATTTGGATGCAGGTAAGAGGAGGTGGCACAGCACTGACCAAGCCTGTGGGGAGGGAGCTGTGGGATGGATGTGCCTAGTGACGCAGAGCGATGAAAGTTTTTAGACCCATTCAATTGTCCTGAATTGATAGAAATGACAATTTAAGGTTAAGGCATGGTCCACTTTACCTAAGTAAAAAACATTTCTTTTCTCTAAGGCTTAATTACGTCTTCTTGTACAAGTACACTAAAACACTCACAAAAAAATTAGACTATTTTCAAACTTATACCACAATATCTCTTTGAAAGCTCTAGACCAAAGAATATAATTCACATACAATTTTTACTACAGGACGCAATTAAAAAATACATATAATTTACATGGCTTGACCAGCCCCTTTTCATAAAGCAGCTCACCCAAAAAAGGATTTGTTTTTTTTATTTAAAGAAGAGAAAAAAGGATCCAAGAAATTCCAGAATAAATACTAAACACAGACTGACAGGGTAGACATGAGCTTATCTATGGAAAGCCACAGATGTCCTCCTGGTTCTGCCCAAACAAGCTTTCCCCTGGACATGTATGGAGCCAGCACTTCACACAAGGGTTTTAATGGCAAAAAGATGAAACCTCTTCAGGGCTTTGGGATATTAAGCGGTTATATGATTGGTTCTTATCAGTATTGTTAGCTGGGGGAAGAAGGGCTGGAAATGACTTTGAGGAAGAAAGAAAAGAAAGAAAGGAGCCATTAAAAGAAGATGCAAAACATGAAAAAAAAGAAAAAAAAAAAGAAAAAGGTAAAAAAGGCCCTAATAGGAAAAGATTGGTCAGGAGTGGGCAGAGGGCTGTGGGTGTATGGCTGTGGGTGGGAATGTGCACACACCTGTGTGTTTGACGTCTCTTATTGGTTAAATGACAGCCCAGCTTTTATGTTAAGACCATAAACAGAAAAATTAAGTCTGGAAGACAAAATTTTGGAGCAGTGGAAATTTCTTCCTCGGTAGTGTTTTACCTCCAAATATGTATAAAAATGGCAGTAAAGAAGTTAGAGTTGTAATGCAATCCGTTATTCTGAAATCTTCACTCATTTCCACTGAAGGATTGATTGTGCTCCTCTCGGGCTGTATGCAAGAAAGCGCACACTATCACAGTTGCGCTACGTATCTGTGTTTTCTGTTTGTATAAGCCTTAGCTAGAACATTATCAAACAGTACTACAAATAGGAGGAAAAGAACATTCCTGACCGTAATGTTCAGCAGTTAAATTGGAGGATGTAGTGACTGCGACTTGTAAGAACATTTTGAATATGTCTATTTTGTAATGTTTATTTTCTGCGGGCCTTATTCTGATACGGCAGTGATGTAAATTAATCGATTCCAACAGCCAGATTTATAAGAATATCGCAATTAGGCGAAGGCTTTCTGATAGCCAAAAAAGTGTTAAAACCTTCACAGAATGACTAAATGATCCATTACGTTTTGGCAACTGCAAACTCATTTCCTACCTGCTGTTCGTTTTGTGGTTACTATGAACCAATTATTTCAGATAATGTGGGGAATAGGCCATTTATGAGAATCCATCAAGAAATCATTATTCCACTAGAAGCAACGTACGGGGTTTTAAACAGAATTGGAGGGTATGGATTCAAAAATACTTTCTTGCTTTCTTTAGCCT
>VYZW01040204.1:36197-51462 GCA_013401315.1 Balaeniceps rex | reverse complement strand
AGAAGCAGACAAATCCAAGATAGATTTTTGTTGTTGAAATGTACAGAATGATGGGATGGTACTTGTGCAGTAAAGGCAGTCTGTCAGAGTGGACACAGCTATCTACTCCAAAAGGTCTCAAGACTCCAGAGTATTGCATGTAAATATGCTTTACTGAAGTGAGTGTTTGTCCAGGAAACTATAATGTGTTCAGCACAACTACCTAAGATAGTAAAGAAGTAGCCTAAGTCATCTAGGAAAAAAGTCAAAAGAAGAAGGTGCTTCTGCAAGCAGAATGTCCAGCAAGGCTAACGTAGGTGACCTTCTGTCTATTCGGGCCATTCTGTTCATGATGATTCAGTTGGACCAGCTCTCTGCTGAGAAGAGGATAGTCATGACCTTGATCGCTCTGCAAAAAGTAGCACTAGTATCACAGTAGTTCTATACTCCTGACATGATCTGACATGGAGTTCAGTCAACTATCCACATAAGTGTGAACTGCAGCAGAACATTAAATCCATGTTACCAGAATGAGTAGCTCTGCACACCCTGTGCAGTAACAAAATTAGCCACCCAAGCAACATTTTAACTAACCAGGGATGCCCCTAAGGAATAGAACATTTACAGAGTAGACATTCCCAGGTATGTTTGGACTTGATAGTTATTCAGTAGGAAGTTTTTAAGGACCTAAATCCCCCCCATATGCAGGATATGGCTAGATCAGATCCAGTCATCTGTTTGCTCATATTTAGCTGGCAGGACTCAGATAAAATTAATCAAGAATACTATGATGCCTTGTCAGAAAAAAAGGAAAAAATTAGGATGCTAAGAAAAAAGGATGATTTTTTTTACACAGTGATGTAATTGGAGGGAAAAAAAGAGGGAGAAAGCCCAGTTTATTTTAAAGTAACAGCCATCTAATTTACACATTGTGAAGAAGAAATACATTTATTGGAATTGTTAGAGGTTATATGTAAAGGTCAAATTGAGTCTAATCTTATGAAGCTTTCTGTACTCTAATTGTATTCACTTCTGTAGCAAATATAGCATTTGTCCAGCTTTCGGATGCAGATTGTGTATTGTTGTTGAAGCATTATTAAATGAAATGGTACTTTGACAATCACATAGAAAAGATCTGTAAATATTATTTTCTATGAGTTATATGGAATATGGATATAACACATGCTAGTCTTATTTATCAATTGGACATTAAAATACTGAAGTCAGCTAACATTTTCTTGATGACAAATTTTGTTGTATGGCTCAAGTTCTAGTTTTAGCTCTGTGCTTATAAGTTAGCTACTCACAAGAAATGTAAAGTTATTAAATTCTGTAGTCCAACCCTCAGAAAATTAAATGGAACTTTCATATCAGTCATTTGTTGCTAGAAGTCATTTATGGAAGTCTTAAAAGACTGAAAGCTTTTCTTACTGATTATGCGCATATGCTGCATATAGACTATTTACACATGAAACACTGCTTCAAATACATTTGATGATCTTCTTTCAGAAAAATATGTGTATTGGAGTTCTGTGACTGAGGTAGACTTAAAAATACTTGTGTTCTCATTTGCATTGCTGCAATTTGGCAGCTGCTCTAGCAGTAGTGCTTTAAAAATTGTATGCAAGTAATTCATTGCTTCCTCTTCTTGTGCATTTTAATACATTCTAAAGGTTATAATTCATCTTCATGTCTATCAATAAATATTTCACTAAATGTAAATGCTGCATTAGCAACAATGTGCTTTTACTGCATCTGTACTTCAAGCATAGAAGAGCTGAACCATTTGGGTGGCATCCAGGTACAACACTCCACAGATTCAATAGGTTACTATATTTCATAAAGGCTAAGAATAATACTTCTTATTTTCAAAGGAGATTGTTTTTTAGTCTTCCATTAGTATCCTGATATCTATATTATTATTACATCATTCCATAAATGTGACTATTTTCATCCATTGCTTCCCATATCCCTGAATCCTATAATAAATGAAACAAGACACATTCTTTGGAAATTATCTTTACAGGGATAAGCTCTGGTTCTAGAATATTTCAGAGCAGTGTTTCTTCTTTGATTCTTATTTGTATCATACCTGAACCAACTATAATCTCATCTTTATCAAGATTCAGATCTCATCTTTATCAAGATTCAGAGAAATATTGATTATAATATTTTGCTTACAAATTAATTTGTTTTCTTTTTCAGAAGGTCATAAACCAGCTAGTGGTAAGAAAGTCGCATTTCATGGCTACTTCCTAGAGGCATATTGAACTCGTTGTAATATCTCTTGTCATACCAACATAAGAAAGAATACAAAAAAGGAAAAGGTGCTTTCCTAACGGAGAAGGGAGTAAGGTGGAGTACATAGATGAGAAACTGTTTTTTAGTGAGGGTCAAATTTGGTTTCAAAACACATTTGTTGGTCTACATAATAATAAAAGACACTAAAAAAACCCACTGAAGCAACAACAACAATAACAACTATAATATAATAATCCAAAACCTTAAAGTTGTGAGTTTAACACTTGAGTTGTTAATGTGATTGAGTAAATTTTTAGGCTGCATTTAGCTTATGGGATACAAGTTGCCCAGTCCTATCTATTGTGAAATAGATGACTGGATTTCTTCATGAGGAAGTCTCTCTTGACTTATGGGTCTTCTGCTTTGCAGTGACTATTGCTCCTGGAGGAAGTCTAGCATAAAAAGTCATGTAGATTTTTTGTTTCCTGTACAGAGAACACGGTTCCCTCTGAGCAATGAAAATCTTTCAAATCACCCTCATAATGGGAAAACTTGGAGAGCTGGAGGGATTGTGATTTGATGGTACTGTAAACTTTAGATGACAAGTTTAGTCGCAACAAATGGTGTAAGTCCCTTCCTTGCATTACCTTTGAGTTTTCTTGCTCATGGGGCTATGCTGTATGACTATTCCCACTACACCTTTGCAACGTGTGTATTCTCTACCCTTATCACCATGCTGACAGTTATCATTGCTGAAAGTCATGTAGGGCAATATCTGTGAATAAGAAAGTAGCTGATAATACAGCAACCAAAGAAAAGAGTTCTCTCACTGCACAGGAAAAGCAGAAGCATTTAGCTGAACTGACAGCTACAGTTTGCATCCAACTTTTACTACTTCAAGGGACTCAATAAAGTGCTAAAATGTTGTACAACATCATTTGGTATACCCAATAAAAGTGTCTTTCTTTTTTCAGTCATGTTAATAAAGTATGTTAACAAACTCAGAAAAATATTAAAAAGCCATATGGGTAGAAAAAGCAACTGTTCACAAATGAGCAGAATGAAGACTTTCCAAAAATAAGAAAAATTAGTACTATCTGAGATTCAAAATGAGAATGCCTTGCTATATTAACAATTTCAAAGACAGAGAGGAAATCTGTAGTGGCTTAACAGTGAGCCCTCTGGCTTCTAACTGGCCAGTTAAAACAGAAGAGGCAAGCATCCTTTTACCACAAGTAGGCATTGGCACAAAAAGTAAAAACAGCTGATATAAGGCTCTGCTGGATATTCAACAATGCGTATTACAACTGCAAGTGTATATAATATCCTGGAGGCAAGATCTTCAGATCAACTTAGTGTAACTCATAAAACATAAGTGGATGGCATATCTGGAAGACATGCTCCTGTAAACTGTAGTGCAGGAAGATATTTATTGACCCCCAATTTGTTTTAGTCACCATAACAGTGTTGTATTACCCTATTTTGTCTTTGAAGAACGTGCCATAGCCTGACTCTTATCTTTGCTAAGGTCCCTTTACTCTACTGTGCCCAGAAAAATGGACCTTCAAGTGGGTCCAGATGTAATTCACTGTAAGAGAGCATTAAAACCTCAAATTCAGAAGCACAGAGCAGTAATAATGTCATTTTTTTCTAGAAGGACAAACATACTGAGATATGAGAGAGCAGTTTGAATTTGTCTGCTCCTTACCAGAGAATAGAAATCATACGGACGATTTTAGTTCACAGCTGACAAATTATTTGGAGCCGCAATACCTCAAAGTTGAACAAGACTAACTGATCTTACGTTCTCTGCTGTTTCTCATCATTTATCACTTGGTTCATCCATGGGCATCACATTATGTATAGTTTCTGAACTAAAACATTTATATAAATGCAGGTTAATATTCAGGATATTGTCTGTAACAAGGTAAAACTTCTATAAAAAGTAAACAGCTCTTTTCTATCATAACATGCATCAAAACGGTGTAATTAATATTGTCATACAATACTCAATAGAACCATTGTGTTTAAAGAATAATTCATGACAATAGAAGGCCTACTAATCTTTCATACTGACTCATCAAGAATGAAAGCTAATGTCTGGGAAGATCATGGAGACAGCCAGCATGGCTTCACCAAGGGCAAGTCCTGCCTGACTAACCTGGTGGCTTTCTATGAAAGAATGACTGCATCAGTGGACAAGGGAAAAGCAATGGATGTCATCTATCTGGACTTCCAAAAAGCCTTCGACATGGTCCCTCACAACATCCTCCTCTCTAAATTGGGGAGAGATGGATTTGATGGGTGGACTGTTTGGTGGATAAGGAATTGGTTGGATAGTCTCATCCAGAGGGTAGTGGTCAACAGCTCGATGTCCAAATGGAGACCAGTGGCAAGTGGTGTCCCTCAGGGGTCCGTACTGGGACCAGTGCTGTTTAATATTTTCATCAATGACATAGACAGCGAGATCGAGTGCACCCTCAGCAAGTTTGCAGATGACACCAAGCTGAGTGGTGCAGTTGACACACCAGAAGGGTGGGATGTCATCCAAAGGGACCTGGACAGGCTGGAGAGGTGGGCCTGTGTGAACCTCATGAGGTTGTGCACCTGGTTGGGGCAACCCCTGCTATCGATACAGGCTGGGGAATAAGTGGATTGAGAGCAGCCCTGTGGAGAAGGACTTGGGGGTACTGATGCATGAAAAGCTGGACACGAGCCAACAATGTGCGCTTGCAGCCCAGAAAGCCAACCGTATCCTGGGCTGCAGCAAAAGAAGCGTGGCCAGCAGGTCGAGGGAGGTGATTCTGCCCCTCTACTCGGCTCTGGTGAGACCCCACCTGGAGTACTGCGTCCAGCTCTGGAGCCCTCAGCACAAGAAGGACATGGAGCTGTTGGAGCTGGTCCAGAAGAGGGCCACAAAAATGATGCGAGGGCTGGAGCACTTCTCCTATGAGGACAGGCTGAGAGAGTTGGCGTTGTTCAGCCTGGAGAAGAGAAGGCTGCAGGGAGACCTTATTGAGGCCTTTCAATACTTAAAAGGGGCCTATAGGAAAGATTGGGATAATCTTTTTAGCAAGGCCTGTGGTGACAGGACAAGAGCAATGGTTTTAAACTAATGGAGGGTAGATTTAGGCTAGATATAAGGAAAAAATTTTTTACAGTGAGGGTGGCAAAGCACTGGAACAGGTTGCCCAGAGAGGTAGTGGAGGCACCATACTCGGAAATATTCAAGGTCAGGTTGGACGGGGCTCTGAGCAACCTGATCTGGTTGATGATGTCCCTGCTCACTGCAGGGGTGTTGGACTAGATGACCTCTAAAGGTTCCTTCCAACCCAAAGCATTCTATGGTTCTATGTTTCTATTTTTATAGCACGAGATTATAACACACACAGACACCCCCCCATTAAGAGTAAAGCTCTTTTTAGAAAAGTTTTGGTTAACATACCAATTAGATTCAACAATGAGAAAACAATTTAGAAGCATAAAATACAAAATGGCCAGTAAAACTAATTTTTTCCCTATAGTGCTTTTACCTTTAATTTTAAAATCACTTAAAACCTTCCATTTATGACACAGCTTCTAAAAATTACACCTATTTTGAATGTGAGATGAAAATACACTATTATGAAATGTTGGTAATATAATATTATAAAATGTTGTTCAGTATTTCTCTACCTTTCTCTCTTTCTTTATTTTTCTCATAAACATCTGAGAATTTGGAAGTTATCATCTGGAAACTTTGGACATTGCAATTCACCATGGCACCTGAGTATAATCTCAGAAAAGTTTAAAAAGCTGTTTATTCAAAAGTGCATATTTTCAAAGATGATTTGAGATTCGCTATTTATATTTTTACAGGTTAATTCTTACAAGATACATGAAATAAATATTCCTTGGTTATGTCAAGTTGTGCTAATATTATAAACACTTTACAGCACTTTGAGGGCCTGTGGGTATCCAAAACTAAAGCAGAACCTCTAAATAATTGATAAAACATCAAAATACTCAAAATGCTCTGCTCTAGCCTAATGGTAGATAGTGGATGGAAAGGTCACTGAATTGAAGATAAGACAGAATGGAATTAATATAAATTAACTTTATGATGCCAAAAAGCCTCTTGATTAGTAAGATTGTGAGAACCAATTCTGTCCAGAAGGTATCTAATGAAGATTAATAAAAGTGGCAGGCTTGAGTCCTGCTTTTTGAAGTTTGAAACACAAGGAGACATTTGACAGCTGAAAAAAAAAGATTCGTTTGGAACAAGAAGAAATGCATTTACATCTTCTGTTTCCTACTTAAGATTTCAAGATGTAATCTAAAAATAGTCTATCATTAAAGAATTGTTTTATGTCTTTCTTTCTCTTTATATCCAGTTTGCACAATGCATAAGAGACATGACACCTGCCCCAAGCAGTTTGCAATCTAAAATTAGGTAGCTACAGTGAATAACAAGTAATGATTTTTGTTGCAGTATAAAAGCTGATGGGCTCGTAAAAGAAAAAAAAGGAAAGAAGAAGCTATGATAATAAGTTTGTATGAATTTTCAATTTCCAGACCAATTGTAGTTATAGGCATTGTATTAGCTAGTCAATGAGCTTCCAATACCTAAGATTATTTGCCTGGACTAGTGACAGTGGATGCAAATTAAAGAGTGCAAGAGGACACCGGATCAAGATACCAATGATAAGTACAACTTATCAGCACCATTAGATCATTTTAATTACTGTAGAGGACATGACATAGTTTTAACTGTCTTAGCAGCATAACCTTTGGATGATGGCTAATTTAGGAAGTACAGTAAAATATCCTGAAAGACTTTCCAAGGCAGTACCCTGCAATAAATGGGATGCAGTTAAAGTTGGGGTAAGTGGGATTTTTCATTTGATGCTCCATAAAAAAACAGTCTGTAGAACATTCCAAACTTTTTGCATTGAGATGTTAAGTGGCTTGCTAGAGACAGAATATCAGATGAAGATCGTCAAAAAATCTATATTTTTAGTGTTTAATTTGAAATTGAAACTGAATAATTACGTTTATGCTAGTAGTAAAGCTTAACTGGCTGGTATTTGAGCAACACTTTGGAAATGTAAAGCAGTGGTGTGTTTGTGCACAAGGGAGTACAATTATGTGCTCCCTTCGGGAAGGATGCACTTGGTTTTTTAGTTAGAGTTAAGAGAAGTCTGAAATAAAGATGAGAACAATAGCTCTAAGTGACCCACATGGTACATTCATCTTAGTTCTGGTTGGCTCCTATGTCAAGTTTTGCATATTAAGATAGCATGAAGTCTACTTAGTTCTTGTGCCAAAAAAATCTGAACATGTGAAAGGACTGAGCATCAGCACAGCAGAGGAATAAACTAGCAGTGTGCTTTTTCCTCCCGTTCAGATTCTCCAACAGTCTATTATATCTGTTACAATAACTCTTTGCTATGGAAGGTTACCTCTGTCCTGAGACCAAACTGCAAATGCCCAGTTCAACTCAGTTTCAGTCTATTTTGGAACAATAGAAAGCAATATGAAGTTCTAGTATCCTGGGACTAGGACTGTTTACTTAGTTTATCAAAAGTAATATTATGTCTGGCTAAATCAAATAGAAAGTATGTGATTTTACAAGCCACATTTGTATTTTTCATTAATTAATTTATTGAATTTTCAGGAACTCTTCCTTTCCTGTAGAGTTTAAAGTCTGGATGGCAATAAAAAAAAAAATTTGTAACATTGAAATTAAACTATCTTTTTCAGAAGAAATAGATATCGTTATGAAATAACCCGTGTGTCTCTAGCCAATGGGTATATTGTAGGAATTCATGGCAAAATGGAACCGGTGGGTGAAGTAGATGCTGGTGAAAGAGGACTGAAATACTTTGAGGCATGAAGAGATATATTTTGATTTTCTAAAGAATCTCTAGGTTTTCCTTTTTTGAGTCAGACATGCAGACCTCTCTGCTTCCTTGCCATTTCTTCTCCAATTAGAGACTGCATGTGTAATTTGGAAATAAGTCTAATTTAAACTCACACAAACTTCATCTTTTGAAATCTCTGTGATTTTCATTTGAATTTTTGGTAGTACATAAAGAGCTTTAACCAGTCTCTTCAGCTGTACAGCTACTTACTTATTTATTACTCTTTCATTTATGTTGCACTGCTTTTTGTAGGATTTGATTTTAAACTACTGTCTAACTAGAACAAACAATTATGCAAATGAAAAATTAGATCCTTCAACATTTCAGAGAACTGCTGCACATTTATTTGTTACAAGAAACCACAAAGAATCAGTTAATTCCAGAATAATTCGGCATCTACTCACAAATTTAAGAAGATACTCAATTTATTGTAGATCTGTAAATACTCTGCAACTTGGCATGTGGTATTTTTATGGAGCAGAGAACAAAACAGAAAAAAAAGAAGATGAACCTAATTTTCCTGGGTAAGGGACATTGCCGCAGTATGTATACAGAAAATATCATAACCTTTTACGCTTGAAAGGTTTTGTCATTGTTGTTGATACATATTTCTAAGATTTTATTACAACATTGGAGCTCATTTCATTTGGTGTTATATGGAATTGTCTGTGCTAAATTTGCTATCTCAGTGATTCAGGTATCACGTTTCTGACATACTGCAGAAAACATCAGGCAGTTTATTTCCATGGGACATTTTAAAGGGTGTTACAGTCACAGAAGAGCCTGAGGAAAGAGCAAGAGATCTCATGGAAGGGTGCTAATCTCTGCAAAGTTTATGTTGCGAAGAATGACACATGAAACCTTTACTTGGAAGTGTCATCTGAGCTGGCACAATTGTCAGATGACAGGCAGCTGCATATTGTGTGCAAATAGCTGAGAGACATAACCGCAAGGCAGGATCACTTCGGATCGCAGAGAGTAATTTCTAAAACAGGTCATTTATAAGGATGTGCTTTTAACTTTAGATTCCCAGTGTGCTTTCATCTTAAGGCTATAAGGGTTGAGACAAATAGTCTTTGAAGGCTGAAATGAAAATTCAAAACTTTCAAATATTAAAAATTATATAAAAATATTTTTGTAATAGCTGATCCAGTAAAACCTTAAGAATGTGACCACTTTTATGAAAACATGTTGAGGCTGAATTGTTTTTCCCGGTAAAAGGATATAGCTAGTGACCATGGACAGAAGTCTTTCATTTTCCATGAACATAAATGATTTACCAGTGTTACACCTGTCTATGCAAATGACTGACACTGAGTCATAGACAAGATGGACTTTAAAAGTAGGCAAAGAAGTCAGTGGTCTATGACAGCAATTAAAAATGAGTAAAGGGTGCCCATGATCATATTGCTCATTTGCTTTTTTCTGAATTTGTTGGCATTATGCAGAAAGGGAAGGAAGATGGAAATGCAGTGGTTGACAACAGTTGTTTTTTTTTTTTTAACTTTATTAACCTCAAGAAACCTCAGTGAAGCACCACTGGGGAACCAGAAGGATCAATGAGATGAAAAGAAAATGGCAGTTTCAATTTATGAATTGTTGGGGATTTTTGGTCTACTTAACTCTCCCTTCTACTCTTGGTTTCATCTACAGAAAAGTCATTTGAAGACAAATCTATGTTAATCTCACTGAATCAAGATGAAGATGAATTCTTAAAAAGGAAAGTCTTTAAAATGAAAAACTATTAAAAAAAAGAAACAAGGAGAATTTTAGCTCGAAGTCAGTCATTGTTCATGTTTAGCAATGATCAAGACTCTTTCATATACTCATTCTTATTTATGGTCAGGGACACAGATAAAATATTGATGTAATCACATATCACAATTAAGAAGATGATTTTTTAAAAACTATTAGCCAGCTAGCTAAATAAATATTGAACTTCATCCATTTATAACTAGCAACATTGTAATTTAGAGTAATCAATGTCCCACCAAGATTTGAAGAGAAATTCCATACTTTTTGTTGCTAAATATTTAACTTTTAATGTTATAATAAAAAAAGTTCTGGTTAAACAAAACAAAACAGCCACCCAAATTAAAGTCCTGTCAAGCCAAGGAGTAGTATTTGGACCTAAAATATTATAGAAATAATGATACCATTAATGATCCATTGTGGGTGGAATAGTATCAGAGGTGTTTTTTTTGTACTGACTTTCTAGCATAGTATGCCAATGAAGAGCTCCCTGAATGGGCACAATTGTAATGGCAAAGCTCTATTCTGGACTTGTATTAGTATAGGTGTAACATATGTATATTTATATTGCAATATCAGTTTAAATAAGGAAAGCAAGCAAATTCAATGCAGTTAGTTAAACTTTTTTTAGTATGAGTTACTCTGTCTTCATACCTCTGATGGAAATAGCAATGCTGGCAGAAGACTGACATGTAGGCCCTCTCTTCTCCAGTATATTTATCCAACTTCCAACTTTTGTCACATACAATCTTGGACTAATGCTGATGGCTTTCGTTTTTACAAAAGTTTGATATATTATAACATTGGAAGGTTTTGAAACTGATCTTACATATAATCCTTCTCTCTAAATTGGAGAGATATGGATTTGATGGGTGGACTGTCCGGTGGATAAGGAACTGGTTGGATGGTCGCAAACAGAGGGTAGTGGTCAACAGCTCGATGTCCAAATGGAGACTGGTAACAAGTAGTGTTCCTCAGGGGTCCGTACTGGGACCAGTGCTGTTTAATATTTTCATCAATGACATAGACAGCGAGATCGAGTGCACCCTCAGCAAGTTTGCAGATGACACTAAGCTGAGTGGGGCAGTTGACACGCCTGAGGGACAGGATGTCATCCAAAGGGACCTGGACAGGCTGGAGAGGTGGGCCTGTGCAAACTTCAGGAGGTTCAACAAGGCCAAGTGCAAGGTCCTGCACTTGGGTCAGGGCAACCCCCGATATCAATACAGGCTGGGAGATGAGGGGATTGAGAGCAACCCTGCAGAGAAGGACTTGGGGGTAGTGGTGGAAGAAAAGCTGAACATGAGCCAACAATGTGCGCTTGCAACCCAGAAGGCCAACCGCATCCTGGGCTGCAGCAAAAGAAGTGTGGCCAGCAGGTCGAGGGAGGTCATTCTGCCCCTCTACTCTGCTCTGGTGAGACCCCACCTGGAGTACTGCGTCCAGCTCTGGAGCCCTCAGCACAAGAAGGACATGGAGCTGTTGGAGCAAGTCCAGAAGAAGGCCACGAAAATGATCCGAGGGCTGGAGCACCTCTCCTACGAGGACAGGCTGAGAGAGTTGGGGTTATTCAGCCTGGAGAAGAGAAGGCTGCGGGGACACCTTATTGCGGCCTTTCAGTACTTAAAGGGGGCCTATAGGAAAGATGGGGACAATCTTTTTAGCAAGGCCTGTTGTGACAGGACAAGGAGCAATGGTTTTAAACTAAAGGAGGGGAAATTTGGGCTAGATATAAGGAAAAAACTTTTACAATGAGGGTGGTGAAGCACTGGCACAGGTTGCCCAGAGAGGTAGTGGAGGCCCCATCGCTAGAAACAGGTTGGACGGGGCTCTGAGCAACCTGATCTAGTTGATGATGTCCTGCTCACTGCAGGGGGGTTGGGCTAGATGACCTCTAAAGGTCCCTTCCAACCCAAAGCATTCTATGATTCTATGAATTCTAGCTGACATCCCTCACCACTGCAAGATCTAGAGTTTCTTTCTGTTATAAGGGAAAAAGGTTAGCAACATTTAACCTTGCTGCTAACCTGTGCAACCATATTGAATGTACTGAACAAAAACGTAAAGCCTTTCACTGACATTCGTTGAATATAGTCATTTAAACAGTAATCACCCGTACCAAACTAGTAATACAGGAGACACCTATACGACATATATTCTCAGAAAAAAATTTGAATAGCCATACACATATATGTAAGCAAACATATTTCTAGAGCAGCTTGTTTTTGCAAGGAAGAGAGGCAGCTGATATAAAAAAAAAAGTTTTTGAGGGAGCCAAAGTATAACACTGAGTTGTCAGATTATACCAGTGTAAGTAGAGTCTTCAGAAATTATATATTTTTTTCTATATTCAAACACAATTTAAGTGCATATTCTTTGTTCAGGTTTTCAAGCATAATTTTAAATTGCATGATGAAACCTGGGTATGCAAAATTATTGTGAATTTCTTCAAATGTTATTCTCATAGAATAGTCAGATTTGCAGATTATAACATGTAAGACTATGCTTATCAATATGTGCAGTGGATATGGTATATATTTTATTATTATGGTCATTAAGAAATGAAAGACCAAACTGATTCCTTTTAGTCATTATAGTATCATTTTCATGTTGTGTTGCTTTGCTGTTTGAAAATAAGTCACAACCTTTCCATTATTTAGCTGTATTTAGCTAAGCAGACAAACGAAAGTTTCAAATCTTGCCTTCAAAGCTTTCAAGGCTTTCATCTATCAGTTTTATTTTTGGAAAACTTCTGTGAAACAATAAAAATAAAGCCTTTATACATTGACTGAAGAATATTTTTTACCATGAAAAACTTAAATTAAATTCTACTGAGAGTCACAAAACTTTTAAAAAATATTATTATATTGGTTTTTCTACATATTTTCCCAATATTTCATGCTACAAAAGGTGGCAAAACATTCATCTTATAGCCTGGTTAAGAATAATTTCCTTAAACTCGAGAAACTTACTTTCGTATTTAAGCTATGTATTGTACAGGATGACAGTAAAAAAAATTCTAGAATGATTTTTAGCTCCTTGTAGTGTATAACTTTCATAAATATTTATAGAGCAAATTACCTGTCTTTTTAAAAAAAACCTTAAAACACTGTTGAAAATTACTTTCCATAAAATCTACTATTATATATAATCTTAAGAACTGTAAAAACTTTCAGATAATATATTGGAGGCTATAGTCTGATAAAAAGAGATAGAATTTGTCGCTTATACTTTCAGCTGAATACTGAATTAGGATAAAAACACAAATAACCCCTGGCAATAAAAAATGACATTGCAGATTCCCATTGTATCACAAAGTTGTGGGTTATGTTTTGCATAAGAATTACTTGAGGCCTTTTTCTCATCTGGAAATCAGAAACTGAATATGTCAGTATAGTGGTCGCCCATATGCAGTGTCAAGCTTTCTGGGATGGACCTTTTTTGTTTCCCTCAGAATAATTTTTGTCCTGTGGCCCTGGATGTAAATCACAAATAACATATTTCTAATCTTGTGTATTTACTGATAATACTGTAGAGCCTTCTTTCTCTCAGACTTTAGTAGACTGGGCACACTTCGACACGATCCTGAGGGAGAAGAAAAAATCAGCTGGGTCTTAGAAAACAATCAGTTGCGAGTACACGAGGCATTGTTCCAGGTGTCCTCCTTTTCTCTTTTCTTAGCTAAAACACCTCTCATAGTCTTCATGTGCTCAACCAAGGGCGAGGGGGCAGAACTCCTGTCACATTAGGGAAGAGCGAATGATGGTCCTGTGGCTATATAGGGACAGTCAAGGAGAATTGCTGCCATTCTGTGTTCTCTTTTTACTGTTCCCCACTCTCCAAGCTCTTTGCTAGATCTCTTGAAGTGACAAAACCAAAGCAGACTTCCAGTTTCAGGTGAGGAAAATATTTTTTTCATATGGCAAAAATTGCTAAATGTATGTAGTCTTTTTAGGTGAGTCAGGGTAGATCTATATAACACTTAAGACATTCCTTTTTTTCTGGTTCATTTATAATTTCTGGGCTTGCGAGTTTGGAAAATAATGGACTTGAAGCCTCTGTGAACCACTGCATTGACTGAATATGGATCCTACATACCACAGTACATTGTGGGGGTACTTACCTCTGTCAGGATGCTTTGGACAGTCCTCATATCTCTTGCTTCCAACATGTAGCAAAGAGGTGTATAGAGCCAATAGTTTCAACACACATTTCTCAGAGAGCCTGAAGGTGTATGTGAAGCACAGCCTTCCAGCTTAGACTCAAACCTAGGAGCATTATGCTATTTGTACATATATGTAAGACAACACAATCAGAGAACATGGGTGATTGTTTCAGCTGGTTAATATTTTTAAGGAATCCAAATAGGTACCTATAACTTATCTAACCGTGAAGGACTTACAGTACTCTTAAATGCTCTGTTGAATGAGACTTGTAAAAAGTACATGGGTAAAGCACAGCTTAAACATCTAAAGAAAACACTCACATACCAAACACAACATTCAACAAACTTTTGTTTAATATGATCATTAGTGATCATTAGAACATAAGGTAAAGTAAAAAGTAAAATATTGCAATATAAAATACCATAAAAAACCAATGGAAATACTCATGAAAGCAAATTTACGCACGAAAAAATAACGGTAACATATAAAGTGTTACCAAGTAATGTGTATTTAAAACTTAAAATACTAAATTGAGCAGCTCATTCTCCAAGATACTTAATTTAATGAAAGAAATCTTGATTTTTATAAACAAATATAAGATACAAAATACTAAATATTTAAAAATTTATTTCAAAGAATAAAAATATTATTACTGTTTGGAGAAGAAAAAGATGTAATTTTATTTCTTTTGATTAAAAAGAAAGGAAAAAATAATATCTAAGAGAAAAAAATTAATTTAGACTAATTAAATTAGAAATAAGAAAATAAAAATGCAAACATTTTGGAAGACATTAGATATATGGAATTTTTCTGAGACTGTAAATATAAAACCTAGTTGTCTCAGAAATAGAAACACAGGCAATAAGTTAAAGGCCATTAAGTATGCTAAAATAAAGTAAATTTGGATTATATTCCCCCCCTGAACATCCAGAAGTCCGTTCAAACTCCTATTTTCATTCTGTGATCTTCTCTTCATTATGGTATTACATGATCCAGATTCTTCTGTGAGAATATTAGCTACCTTCTTAGGCATTTCTCCATAATTTCACTTCCTCAGACTAGGACCCCTATCTCATTCCATTTTTATACCTCATGCCACAGACCCCACCTGGATGTCTTCTCTTTCCCAAGCTCCTTCACTGTGTTCCCTTATCTGAAAGAGCAGATCCCACTATGGCCTTGCCTATTGTGATCAGTGTAGCAGAGGACGTGCAGGAACTGTAC
>VYZW01040204.1:6489-20196 GCA_013401315.1 Balaeniceps rex | reverse complement strand
AGAGTCAAGGCTTTTTCTGTTTCTCACACCACCCCACCAGCGAGTAGGCTGGGGGTACACAAGAAGTTGGTGGTGGGGGGACAGCTGGGACAGCTGACCCCAACTGACCAAAGGGATATTCGGTACCATATGATGTCATGCTCAGCATATAAAGTTGCAGGAAGAAGAAGGAAGGTGGGGATGTTCAGAGTGATGGCGTTTGTCTTCCCAAGTAACCATTATGTGTGATGGAGCTGTGCTTTCCTGGAGGTGGCTGAACACCTGCCTGCTGATGGGAAGTAGTGAAAGAATTCCTTATTTCGCTTTGTCTTTATCTCAACACATGATTTTTCTCACTTTTACACTTCTGATTCTCTCCCCCATCCCACTAGGGGAGAATGAGCGAGCAGTTGTGTGATGCTTAGTTGCTGGCTGGGATTAAACCATGACAGGAAGTAAGGTTGCTGTAAATCCATTTTGTGTCCTCTTTGTCAAAGATAGCTGAAAGAAATAAAACATGCAGCCACCTGGGCATAATCAGACAGCCTGCTCAGCAAAATTACTTCTGAGATGACCCTATCTGGAGAATACATCATCTATCCTATGGCTTGCAGTCTGGGGTTCCAAAAACAATTTATTTGACTCCCCACCTTCAACTATCTTTGCCTCCACAGGCTGAAAGAACCACTGGAAAAGGGAAAAAATGTTTCATATAAGTCTAAAATTATGTATGTGGAGTAACTGAGGTCACATTAATCCCTATGTTAGATTATTTTTTTCCTTTTCAAGCCTACCAGAGAAAACTCACCAGTTTCTGCCATTGTAGTATCATTCTCTTCATGTACTCTTCATATTGGGAGTATATCCTTGCAGAATGATATCAAATTTGTAAGTATGACTTTAATGAAGAATAATTGCCATTTACTCTGTAGCACTGTACTCTAGCTGGGTCCTATATTTTGCAAATCATCCTTGAAAAATCTTACCAATACAAGTTTCATCCACATCGATACTATAATGTCTATGTATTCCTTCCTTCATGAATAGACAGAGTCCTTCATGAAGGACTGATAATCCTGTCAGATGATTACAGAGATAATTCTGACTGATTACACTACAAACCTGCTTCTCTTGACAGAGTACATACCGCAACCTATTCTCTGTGACGCAGCAGATCCCACACTATATTTCCTTCTACATGTGAGGGTGACCCAGGGTCATGCTGGCAAGACAGCTAGTGTTTTCTGCACGGAGGTACTTGTCAGACCCATAAAAGGACACACAGAAAACCTTATGAATGCTTCTGGCAATGGAGACCCTCCTCTCTGGCCAGCGGATTACCCAGGGACTCCCAGGTAACTTAGTTCCTCCTCCCAGTGGACTGTATGTGATGTACAGACTATCGGTTTAACATGTTTTGCAGTTGTGAAAGGTAAACTATTTTCAGAGGAAATAGTCCTTTTGAATTTCTTAAAAGCCTGCTACCTTCACACAGCCCTGTGGCATTAAAAGCCTGTTTGTGAAAACTTTTGCAGTGAGAAATATGGTCCTTCTGAATAATGGCCTGTGCATATGGGTGTCCAGCATAAAAGGTTCATGATAGAAAAACTGATAATTGTGGAAAACTGAGAAATTNAGAATGATATAAAATTTGTAAGTATGACTTTAATGAAGAATAATTGCCATTTACTCTGTAGCACTGTACTCTAGCTGGGTCCTATATTTTGCAAATCATCCTTGAAAAATCTTACCAATACAAGTTTCATCCACATCGATACTATAATGTCTATGTATTCCTTCCTTCATGAATAGACAGAGTCCTTCATGAAGGACTGATAATCCTGTCAGATGATTACAGAGATAATTCTGACTGATTACACTACAAACCTGCTTCTCTTGACAGAGTACATACCGCAACCTATTCTCTGTGACGCAGCAGATCCCACACTATATTTCCTTCTACATGTGAGGGTGACCCAGGGTCATGCTGGCAAGACAGCTAGTGTTTTCTGCACGGAGGTACTTGTCAGACCCATAAAAGGACACACAGAAAACCTTATGAATGCTTCTGGCAATGGAGACCCTCCTCTCTGGCCAGCGGATTACCCAGGGACTCCCAGGTAACTTAGTTCCTCCTCCCAGTGGACTGTATGTGATGTACAGACTATCGGTTTAACATGTTTTGCAGTTGTGAAAGGTAAACTATTTTCAGAGGAAATAGTCCTTTTGAATTTCTTAAAAGCCTGCTACCTTCACACAGCCCTGTGGCATTAAAAGCCTGTTTGTGAAAACTTTTGCAGTGAGAAATATGGTCCTTCTGAATAATGGCCTGTGCATATGGGTGTCCAGCATAAAAGGTTCATGATAGAAAAACTGATAATTGTGGAAAACTGAGAAATTTTCAAATGTAATCTTCATGAATCCATGAGACCACTTGTAAACTAAGTCTTCATCACCTCAGACACAGTTCCTGAGAGAAAGGGAAAGGGAGCTGTAAGGTTATGGTATGCAAACACATTGCCAGAGAGAAACACTGGCATATTTGAATTCTGTCTGTTGGTTTGTTTTTTTTT
The DNA here is from genome assembly GCA_013401315.1 of Balaeniceps rex. NCBI lineage: Eukaryota > Metazoa > Chordata > Aves > Pelecaniformes > Balaenicipitidae > Balaeniceps > Balaeniceps rex. Next base: position 17,644 of record VYZW01040204.1, on the reverse strand, counting down.
CTTGTAATAACAACAAATCTTACAGCAAATAAGAGAATCAGGATTATATCTTCATAAAGGAAAACAAACCTGATAATGCACCAACATGTTTCCAAATAAATTAAAAATTTGTATTTTTTAAAAGTGTATATTGAAATTACATGATTAGAGGTAGATGCTTAGCTGTGGGACATTCTGGCTTGTAAAAAATATAATGACACAGCTAAAAGGGAGAAATTTTAAACGTTTATTCAAAACGGAAGCCAATAGCTTATAGAGTCTGAATAAATTAAACAGATGAAGAGAAAGTAGAACTATTTTTCTTTTAAAAACATAAAATAGAATAACAGATACCTGTGAAAGCCAAGAGTGAATGAATGTAACTCAAAATGTTTTATTCAGAAATGTAAATGTGAAGTATATTTATCTTTTAAAACACTTGTGGTAGGGCCCATCCACCCAAAGGAAATTTTCTGTCCTTTCTGATATCGAAGTCTAGTAAACAAAGAAGCTGAAATAGAGAAAGGTAGACCATGAAATATAAATGTGCATAAGTATAATAAAATTTTTGCATAAGATACTAAGACTTTTGTATATGAAGAAATCTCAGTTTTAAACTAGACAAAAGAAGCTTCTTTCTTAGTGTTTTGAACATTACTTGTGAAGTGAATACCCATACTAAGCTACCATGCTTTTAGATTTAAGATGTTTTGCTTTTTGTGGGGAAAAATATAATACAATTAATATCGTACTAAAACATCACATTTTAAATGCATATTTCATTTTTTGACCTGAATAAACTCATTTAAAAGTAGGTAGAGTGCTACCAATAGAAAAAAAAAAAAGCTACATTTAAAAAACTATGATTTCTTTATGAAAGTATACTTAGAATCATAAGAAAACCTAAGACTAGAAGGACTCTCTGGGTAACTGATTGCAGACTCTTTTTATCCCATACTTTCTTGTCACATAAACTTAGGGATGGTAGTTATTCACAGCAGCATTACTGATGTAGAAAGACATTCTTTTAGGGGTTGAATACTTTCTAATTTCCTTACAAAGTTTCTCATAGCCACCTTATACCCATGTATTAATGAATGAACATTCTATTTAAATGCAAAGTTGCTCTCCCTATGAGCTGTTACTATAGATGCTTAAATCTTATCAAATGCCAGTTAAGGTAATTAAGCAGCTGTCTAAATGTTTTGGTGAATAAGAAGGTACTGGTGAGTTGAAGTTTATACCAACAGCAGAACAAATTCCAGTTTCTTGATATCTGGTTATCTTCTGGGCATACACAGCAGCTTTACACAGAAACGTGAATTCTGTTGTGTAAGCACCATATCTTCTTCAATAATTGTTCTTCTGTAATTTATTTCCACAAGTAGAATAAAGATCAGGAAAATATTTACCAATATATGATGAAATGGTGTAAAGAGCATCACAAAGAAAGCTTGGTAACTGTCTTTATGGTAAAAATCAACTCATCATCTCAGAAAGAATGAGATGTTACAATAGTTTCCTTTCAAAGTGGCAGGATATCACTCTACCTGCAGACTTCATTTCTACAAAGTAGGAATATCTGTATGTCAAGTTGAAGGATAAGAACTATATTTAAGTTTACATGGGAAAAAAAGGTTGTCCTAACTAGTATATCCCTCGGAAGAAAGATTAATGCAGTGGAGAAATAATGTCCTTTTCTCTGCTGTCAACATTTTTTTAATTAACAAAGATGTAGTAAAGTATTATTTTCTTGGCAAATTTTGAAGACTTCTTTTATATCACCCAACTAACTTTTCCTTTCTATGATACATAACCATTGAATGGTAAAAGTTTCAAGCTCTTGTTTCCTGGTCAAAAATGCTCTTGAGTGCTGTCACAGTTAAGTGGGAACCTGCAATTTCAAATGTCACTAGAGGTCGGCCCACTGTAAAGCATTGTTCTGGAAAAGAAAAACTTGGAAAGTAAATTCTTATGTCCTTTCTCAAGGTAAATCTGCATGTTGTAGCTAAATTTGAGTATTTGTCAGGAGGAATATATAACATTACATATTCATGTAAACAATTTTTGGAATTCCATTCCTTCACATACAAACCACATAGCACAAACTCCTAAATATTGTCACATTGTTTGAAGACTTAGAGATGGTAGACGTTTGCACTGATTGAAAGACTTAATCATTGATAGCTGTCAAAAGCTATGGAATGATACGTTATTGTCATTTCCTTTTATGACTTCCCTTTTTAAAGGAAAAAATACAGATGTCCTGGTTTCAGCTGGGTTAGAGTTACTTTTCTTCCTAGTAGCTGGCATAGTGCTGTGTTTTGGATTTAGTGTAAGAAGAATGCTGATAACACACTGATGTTTTAGTTGTTGCTAAGTAGTGCTTAGGCTAGTCAAGGACTTTCTTTTTCAGCTTCCCATGCTCTGCCAGCTGCACAAGAAGTTGGGAGGGGGCAAAGCCCAAGGTAGTTGATCCAAATTGACCAAAGGGCTATTCCATACCATATGACGTCATGCTCGGTATATAAACCAAGGGGAGTTAGCCGGGGGGCAGCGATCGTTGCTCGGGGACCGGCTGGGTGTCGATCGGCGGGTGGTGAGCGGTTGCATCACTTGTTTTCTTTTCCCTGGGTTTTGTTTGTCTCTCTCGTTCTCCTTTTCATTACAATTATTATTATTATCATTATTATTACTATTATTATTATTATTATTATTATTATTATTTTATTTCAATTATTAAACTGTTCTTATCTCAACCCGTGGGTTTTCTTACTCTTGCCCTTCCGATTCTCGGGTGAGCGAGCGGCTGCATGGTGCTTAGTTAAGTGGTGCTTAGTGCTGGGGCTAAAACACAACAAGAGTACATTTAGTGCAAAGGAAATTTCCCAAGGCAACAGAACCCAGTTTCCAGGGTTTGCATACCAAAGGACATTTATTCTTCAGATGAAGACCTGTGAGGCTTGTATTAAAGCCAAAGGGCAAGCTCTGATTCTTGATTATAAATAGTTGAAGGGATACATTTCTATACATTTATAGAGAATATAGCTGTTTTGTCTAGAGACCTTAATGAAAGTTACTTTGTAAATAGAAATATTCACACACATATGTAGACACAAACCTCCATGTCTTAATGAGTTTAAGTCTTTAGCTATTAGCTTCTAGTCAGTCTTCCAAGAGGAAAATAAATATTGGAAACAGGGCCCACTTTTACAATACTTACCTTTCCATCTGGATTTGAATTTTATTAATATGGTTCTCCTCGCCTTCTCCTTGCCCTTTTAATTTTATTTTCAGTCTGTGTGAAGCCTTTTTTTCTGCTGACCCATTCCACATTCATTCAATTGTAGTCTGCTCATGACTTCCTTGTCCCAAACCCTCAGGTTCAAGGTTTACATTACTTTTCACTCATCCAGAATTCCCTTCCTAAATTTCAGAAAGTAAACAGTACATGAAAATAGAGGAAACAGGACATCAATTTGCTTTATGTGAATAGCAATAAAAAGGTGAAGTTTCTTTCCTTGAAATGTCCCAGGCTTTGTGAGATTGTAAGGAAACAAGGAACATGATCAAGAATATAAAGGCATTGATGCACTGGTAATTGCATCAATTAAAACTGTTGAGTGTCCTAAAGTCTAGAATGAAAAAATTAGGTACATGTTCATATAAATATGTCTGAAAAAACATATTTTAATGAAAAGGGACATCTAGAATTAGAATCTCTTCCCCATTCACATAAAATACTGAAAATCAATTCTTGTCTATTTTCTATGGAGCCACCACATGCCATGAGGAAGTTGGGGTATGGTGACCGCAAGAAGAACCACACCATTTGGTGACATGTAATATAAACCTTGCTGCAACACACACCCTCCACACACCGCTCATCAGTCAAGGCCCCTGCCCCTCCAGTCTAGTTTAGACCAGCACCATTGACTCAGCCTAGTAGGACACTTTATCTGGTGGATATGTCCTTGTCCTGACTGATAATCCAGTCTTTACATGTACCAGTTTCACCTCATCTCAGCCTTCTACACTGTCTGATAATTGTATTCACCTCAACAAGTAGCTATTGTTTTAATTACTTATTGTTTTCTAAATTAGAGAGTCAGTTTAAGACTTGAAGGCCTTACTAAACATGTAGCTGTGGGTCTATCTCTTTGGCCAATCACTGGTTACTAAAGGATTTTCTAGCATGTTCTGGTCTCCTGCCCCAAATACGTTATATTAGTGTAAGTTTAGAAAGAATTACAAATTACACAACAAAGTTCATGTATAGCTGTTTTTCAACCAGGAAGATGAGGTGAAGGTCTCACTTACCTAAGTAGTCTTTTTGGATAGGTTTCATCCTATGATGCCGTACCATTCACCAGTCACTTTCCTCATACTTTCAATAGGTCTAGCTATGCACTCACCTTCAGAATGTCTTATTGTCATGCCTCCCTAGAAACAAGAAGAGGGCAATAGAATGCAAAGCGACATTAAATAGCACTAACATACATGCACTCTTTCCTTAGCTTGACTTCAGTTACTGAATATAAAGGGCTAACTAATGATAACTGTATGAAAGAATTTGTCTTTACTTTCCTACTGTAAAGGTACATAATGGTGTGCGTGCTCTGGTGTTCTGAGTTCCAGCATTCAAACCGGACATTTATCAGAGTACATGTAGAATGTGTTCAGAGTTATTTTCAGCAAAAAACATAGCAGGAGGAAAGCAAAGAAGGGAATTATAATATTTGCAGTTCTGTGCTTCTGTGGATGACATTCCTAAGTATGTCTGGACATAGCCAGGAAATGGGAAAAAAACCCTGCAAGAAAGCGTGTGAGAGACTTTGCAGAATAGTATATACAGAAAAACAGTCTTACATTTGTGAAGAAAGGATGTTTCCTGCTGATATTTTAATACTTTATATTCACTTTTATTAAATTAAAAAATGATTCAAAGGAATATAGAAAAAAGAACCCTAAAAACATTGCTCCTATAATCTTTTTCTCCTCAAAAATAAGTTACCAAACTTTTATGCTAATCAATATCGATGTACCTCAATTTTAAAAATAACAAGCAACAATGAATGAAAAGCTTATATTGACATCTTGGAAAAATGCTTGACTTAGTGTCAACTCCCAGAATTTAAATAAGTAGATTTATGCTATTCAAGAAGAGATTGTTTCTCACAAAGTTTAAACCAGAAAAAGTTGTATAAATTAATTATAAAATATGACACCAGGCATGAACTTAAGCAGTTCTTTACCGTGGACTCCTTAATGTGTGGACTGGGTTTGCATGGCAAGGTTTTGGTAGCGGTGGGGCTACAGGGGTGGCTTCTGTGAGAAGCTGTTAGAAGCTTCCGCTATGTCCGATAGAGTCAGTGCCAGCCAACTCCAAGATGGACCCGCCGCTGGCCAAGGCCGAGCCAATCAGCAATGGTGGTAGCGCCTCTGGGATAACATATTTAAGAAGGAGGAAAGAAAACCCTCTGCGCAACAGCAACAGCAGACAGAAAAGAAGAGTGAGAATATGTGAGAGAAACAACTCTGCAGACACCAAGGTCAGTGAAGAACAAGGGGGAGGAGGTGCTCCAGGTGCCAGAGCAGAGATTCCCCTGCAGCCCATGGTGAAGACCATGGTGAGGCTGGCTGTCCTCCTGCAGCCCATGGAGGTTAACGGTGGAGCAGATATCCACCTGCAACCCATGGAGGACCCTACACTGGAGCAGGTGGATGTGCCCAAAGGAGGCTGTGACCCCGTGGGAAGCCTGTAGTGACGCAGGCTCTTGGCAGGACCAGTGGACCCGTGGAGAGAAGAGCCCACGTTGGAGCAGGTTTGCTGGCAGGACTTGTGACCCTGTGGGGGACCCACGCTGGAGCAGTCTGCTCCTGAAGGACTGCACCCCATGGAAAGGACACATGCTGGAGCAGTTTGTGAAGAACTGCAGCCTGTGGGAAGGACTCAAGTTAGAGAAGTTCATGGAGGACTGTCTCCCATGGAAGGGATCTCATGCTGAAGCAGGGGAAGACTGTGAGGAGTCCTCCCCTGAGGAGGAAGGAGCGGCAGAGACAACGTGTGATGAACTGACCACAACCCCCATTCCCCATCCCCCTGCGTTGCTGACGGGGAGGAGGTAGAGAATTAGGGAGTAAAGTTGAGCCCGGGAAGAAGGGAGGGGTGGGAAGAAGGTGTTTTAAGATTTAGTTTTTATTTCTCATAACCCTACTCTGATTTGATTGGTAATAAATTAAGCTAATTTCCCCAAGTCGAGTCTGGTTTGCCTGTGACGGTAATTGTTGAGTGATCTCTCCCTGTCTTTATCTCCACCCATGAGCCTTTAATTTTATTTTCTCTCCTCTGTTCAGCTGAGGAGGGGAGTGACAGGGCAGCTTTGGTGGGCACTTGACATCCAGCCAGGGTCAGCCCAGCATAATGTGCTTCATTTTGATAGCATCATGATACAACATTACAAATTTTCAGTGTGTTTTCTCACATTTTACTGACCTACAAAAGGTGCATTATAATTGTCAAGAGAAAACTGACAGAATTTACAACTACACGAAATAACAGCACAGTAGTATCCATGCACATGAATATTTAGATATGTAATTAGAAACATTATGATTTTTTAGGACTGAAAATTGTGTTAAGCCATCTCAGAACAGTCACACAGAGAATCTGACAAAGATGGTGAATTTCTAGAATAAGGAAGACAGAAGAATAGTTTGATCTGCTCTGGAATGTGCTCTAATTCAGGCAGTGTATTTCTGGCATAGAGATGCGCTGTTGGTTTCTAAACAATCAATGGCTACCACTGCCAGTATATTTACAAGAGCAACAAGAAATATAGGTCAAGCTGTTTTCCTTTCACTACAGTTCTCTAGTCAGGATTGTCAACTTTTGCTGTCATGTTCTAGACCATTGTGGAAAATTACTTTACTGGCCGTAATAAACTTGTAACATGCTTTTGATATCTCACTCGATATTCTTCATTGTCTTCATTAGGAACATCCTGTTAATATCATCCTTATATTCTTTACAAAGCATGGCCTAAGATCTACCTTAAAGTCAGATAAACTCTTACTAAAAACAAATAAATACATTAAAAATGCAAGGTTCATCTTTGTCTTGGATGAGTTAAACACCATTTTTATTTTTCATTTTTGTAACAGCTCTTAGCTTAAAAAACCCGTTTCCACAGGGTTTCATTTTAAATGAAATATGGTATGTTTTAATTATATTTCTCAATGGTTAGCCTCTGTTTGATCTAACAGAAATGTATTAAGTGCATCATAAACTCCTACTATTTCAGAAATAAGGCTTCAGTCTTTGTTACTAAAGAGTAAAAACTCTTCCAATAGGTTCCATAGGTGCAGCTGAAGCTTTGCTAAATTTGTTACTTAATATTTCTGTGTACTTTGATTATTTTACTTTATTCCATTTTTATTTACCCCTGTTCCATAAGTTGCCCTCATTTTTCCTCAGAAATAACTCTGGTCCCAAGAAATACTAATCTTGGGATCAGCCAATACTGATCAGCCTAAGTACTTAGGAGAACACAGATTTCTGTATTCCCTCCTACTTTCCTGTATTTAACACATGCTACATAAAATACAGATCTCATTATCCAGTTGGTCACATTCCTCCAATAGGTCTCCTTTATTCTACTACTTTGCTCTGCAAGTTTCTTTCATGTGACATCACTTGTCACTAAGACCAGTAAAACAGTGCTTAGGTTATTTCCCCTGGGGATTCATGTCTAAACTGTTTGGACTGATTGACTAGCATTTGGTGCAGTACATACCTCTGGTGCGTTACATTCTGTAAGAGTGGGATCTGGGTAGATCTGTAGACTGACAAGGTGTGGAAAAGCAGAATCAGATCCAAACTTCAGAGATCAAAGAAAAAAGGGGACTTTCATAAGGACCCAGAAGAGACTTCACAGTGTTCATTTCAATCCAGGAAACCATTGAAAGCTTTTGAAAAAGGAAAAAAATAATAGACTACAGCCCTGCAAATACCCTGTAGGAAGAAAGTAATCTTTTAATGTTTTACTGCGTGATACAGAACCTGTGCTGGCAGATCTAAGTCTTCTCTGTTTTAGAACAGTCTTATTTTAGTTTCTGTTATAATGGAGAACAAAAAAGGTTTTATTGTGTTTACCTGAAAGAAGAGGAGGCAAATCAATCAGTCAAAAGCTGTAGCTAGCTCAGGTTCCTGCCATAACCATCTTAAATAGTTTGGCAAGGAAATATTCAAACTCTAAGGGAATCCAGAAAATTCTGGAAGCTTTAGGAGTTAGATCAAAAAATAGCATTGCTACAAGTTACCTTTAAGCAATCAGATTCCTGTGAGTTAATACTCATTATCTGAAGTTGTGGCAACCTAAGAAAATGGAAGACTTCTAATTGGTAATTTGATATTGTGACGTGTTAAGCTACATGGTCAGGCTAGCACGGGTTTTTGTCAGCACTGTACTGTCTCTGCACTGTACTGGCTTATTCTGGTGTAAGGTTGCAAATAGATGTATTTTCAGACTGGTCAGAGAGACACCTGAGTAAGGATAATATAACCTTGCTGATGAGCTCAAAGAATAGCTATTCCAGGTGCAGGGAAAATAATAAAATAACCCTGGTATGTCTGTGTTTCTGGAACAGTTCTTTTCAGAGTAGTTAATCAGGAGAAAAAAATCACCATATTCATTAAACAATTTTTTTTTTTCTGAACATTCTTTTTTATAAACAAACTTGTTTCAAGCTCTATACCAGTTAAAAAGTCTGGAGGTGTAGCTGGGGATTCTGTTATCTCTTCACAGCACAATGAAATAAAAGTTAAACAATAAGCAATAGGTGCTGTCATCTACCTCTCAACAGAGATCTGGATAAATACACAAACAAATGATTACAGGGGTTGTCACTGACATTTATCAAGCTGTATTGCACTGAATAATACACAGTGAAAAGGAAAAGAAATTATTCCCCTCTGTGATCCCCATAGTCAGCAGATATTTTGTTGATCTAGTACCAGTCAGACAAAAAAGGTGTTTGATCTTACACAAGCACGTGCCCAAAGGCCTTTAATCTGTCATAGTCATTAATACCAATGGCATTTTCACTGACCTGCTAGAATCCTTTAACTCTTTCTAGACAACATTTTGACATGTCCTTCTTTCCAATTAAATCTGATGATCACTTAGTTGAGTGAATATTCTCAGGAGCAAAGGGAAAAAGTGTTCTCCATTGTCTTAAATTAAAGATCATGATGATGGCCACATGACACTTAATTACCAAAATACTTGGTGGAATGCATTTTGTAATTTAGCTTCTGCCTGACCTTTTTATTACAGGAGCCAGTGATGTGTATCTTAGTATGGCACTAAATATATCACAAAAGCTAGAAAGAGACTAAATGTTGCATTTTATACTTGTAAGGATTTACAAAAATGAATACTTAAGAGAAAAATAATTTTATACTTCTGACTCTCCTGAATGTTTTAATGGCAGGCATGTTCATTTAGCAGTCAGAGATTATTTTTTCTTACAGCATGTGTACAAAACTAGAAAGAAATTCTGTATCATTTAGGATGTTTATATTGACAGCAAAACTCTAGAATAGGAAAATTAGTCATTGTTGTTGTTTGCTAAGTGGCCAAAATTCACTGAAATTAAACACTGAAGAAGATATATTTACGTATCTTTATTATACAAGCTCGGAGGCCTCCAGGAAGACAAACTCAGGCATATTCTATCTCCTTGTAGGTTTATGTGAAAACCACTCTACAGTGTAAACAGACTAGGCACAGACTTATTTTGACCACTATCCTCAGAAACTTCACATGCTTCTCAGACAAAGTTTTTGAAAGTTTCGGTGTTAATTATTATGGAGACAGATGGGATTTGCAGGCAGCATGCACTCCAAGTAACCTTGCAACAATGGCACTGAGAGTTATGAAGTTACTGAGTTTGTACAGCCATTGAACTGGACATACAGCTGTCATCTGGCATCATTCTGAGCTAAACTATACAAAACTTTAAGCCTTTTTTATTCACAAGCCTAGGTATAACTTCCTGACAGTTTTGGAGATGGCAGTTCTCCACCTTGTAGGCTTTGTACCAGAATGCTATACTAGAACAGAGATGCACAAATAAACCATTGCCTTCCACAACTACACAGTAAAAAAGGAAATGAGACATTTATAGGCTTTTATAGTTTTTCTTCTCTTTACATTTGCATTACCATTGCAGGTATGTAGAGACAGATACTACAAGGTGAATAAAGGTCCTCTCTCCCCAGCTGCTATTTTCACAGCTATGGATGACCTTTCTATTTCTTCAGTTAGTATTTTCAGATCAGCTTGCCCCTCATTGTCTTGTCAAAGTCATAACTGAAACTGAAAAAATAAGATCCCCAAAGCCAGATTATAAATCTAGGCAGAAAAATGTCTGCTTTATTGAAGGCCAGTGTTGTAAGCTCTATCTTATGCTCATGCCTGCCAAGTTCAACAGGATGAGAGCCAGACAGTAGACACTAATGAGTGACAGACCTCCACACAGAAGGCAAGAAAGTTTATTGAGTAAAGTGAGGAAAACATAAACATTTCAAATATGAGAAGAAAACAGAGAATTTTTTTCGGATGGTAGTATATGAAGTACTGAATTTCTATATTATGCTGTGTGCTTGGGAGAGAGGGAAGATCATGGCTCAGAGAAGCATCAACTTCTAGCCAGTCGTTTGTTGGTGCCCCATAGAAATCTTTCCTTCTCTAATGGATCCTCCTTTCTTCATGACGTCTTTCACAAATGCCAGTGTCTACAAGGTGCAATGCAGTAGAAGGTGAGACTCAGTAATACAGGCATTTTTATCTGTTTCTCCATTAATGATGATCTAGGGAAAGCTGTGATAAAGCTCTTTACTCATTAATTCCTCATTAAGGACTGTATCATGGCATTCTATCTCAAATTAAGGGTCTGCTTCATGTTGAGTACTACTAAGGCTGTCTGATTTTAAATCTGAATATAAATTCTGTCATGGTACAACTACCATCATTCCTGAAGCCTCTTCTCCCCTGCTAACCTTAAGCACTTGACACAACAGGATAAGAGACAACAAGCAATTTGAAAAAAAAAAAACAAACAAACAACCAAAGGAAAAAAAAACATCAAGCAAAAAAACAAATAAAAAAAT
>VYZW01040203.1:13602-33797 GCA_013401315.1 Balaeniceps rex | reverse complement strand
AACATTGTCATTTCTCACAAAAAGAAACCCCCAAAACTACTTCCCCCACCTCTCCTGTTGGGATTGACGCTAATTTATATCTACTCAAACCATCCACACTTGTCCGTCTGCTAAAATGCCTTGGTACATGCTGCGAGTCCAATATACAAAGCCAAAAATGCAGGGGAGTAGAAACATGACAGCTGAAAACTCCTAAAAGGATTCAGTAAATACAGAGATTAATGTCAAACTAATGCCAAGGTCAATTTTTATTTCACTATTTCTTAGACTAAGAAATAGTCTAAGTCTTAGTTCAAGAACAATAGTTCTTAGTCTTAGTCTATTTCTTAGACACGATTTCTTAGCCTCTGTACAAAACTTTCCTTATACCTTCAGAACATATAAAGAAATCCCATGATCTGTTAGAAAAGTGTATATGAAAAACTCCTAATCAACTCTATTAACAGACATTAAAGCCAAGCAGGCAGTGTGACAAGGCACCGATGTTTCCTTCTGCAGAATCTGGTTCTGCTGTGGCCCATGGACTGCAGTGCATTACTCATACGTAAGCACAGTTTCCACACAGCATGCCAACATCTCTGCAGTTCACAGCACCCTTGCTCTTTCGACAGGTTTCACTCTGTCTACAATAAAATTTACCAACTCTAGCTCTGATACAAATTGTGACTTTTCTTAGAGGTGACCCTATGACAAGCCAATCCCTCCCCTGCAGTTCACGGGTGCTGCTGGTTGCTTAGTATTAGTTTAGTAAGTGTAATCCAACTCTAAAACAATAATTTGAAAGCTCTTATTTACTGCAGGGAAAAAAGGTAACCTCTCTGCATGTAAGCAAGAGCTACAAAGTTCAGCTTTGTCTCTTCAACGATTAACATCTCTGCTCATTTAAATGACCTTTAAATATTAGCCTTCAGCTTGGCAGCTTGTATCCACAGCTCTTAAGGACATGTAGAACTTTAATTAAATTATGAAAGGCTGATTTTTCCCATCCTGCTCCCTCCTCCCATCATACTGTTAAAGTCTGTTTACTTTTGTAGATAGCAGCTCCCTGCCAGCCCTGGTCCCCCTTATCCCTTCCTTCTCTCTCTTTCCTAATAACGATGACATTTGCAGATAATGGTTTTGTCCATTATACTCTGCAACCAAGGGTGAAGGTAAAATATTAAGCTGATCTCAAGTGCTGATAGCAAATAAAGGGATTGGAAAGCTAAGACTGGCTTTGAATGTTTGGCAGGATTTAGTGAAATTCACTGCTCAAAGCAAAGGCATTTCTTACAACACAGTTCCAGGCTATTATATTCACTTTAAATGTTTTGTGTCTTTTCTCCTTTGCAGTATTAGCAAGACTACCTGCCACCATGGATGGGACTAGTAGCAGCTGAAAGGAAATTATGAAAACATTTGCCAAAAAGAATTCCAATAAGTAAAGAAAACCCCACTTCTGTGTCTCCATACAGATTACCTCTAATTCTGCTATTTGTTACATATCTTCAACCCAGATGCATTATTCAGATATATGCAAAACAATTGAACTTCCTTTCTCTTGTTCACAAGCCTGATACTTTTGTTAGAGCCCTGCCTCCTCTTCTAGCTTTATACAGCCAGGACATTCTTTGATGTGTATCAGATAATAGCTATCCCATAGGATAGCTATTAGCGGTCTCTGGGGCAGAGCACGGCTACCAAGTGGAGCACAACAAAAGGAGATGAAACAAACACATTTGACCCTCTCCAAGCAGACCCTAATAGTATTTCTGTAAGTATCTGTAGAATGACTCAAGGGAAGCTATGGAGCTGGTAGAAGAAGAGATCCTCAGATCCTTACACTAGCTAAACTTTTCTAAATAGATGTCTAAATAGACAGAAAACACTGTCACAATGATAGAGGCCAAGGTGTTCAGCACTTACTATTGCCCAAGGAAAGAAACACTTGGGCAGTCTGTCCTTCAGATGTACTCCAATAGTGCCACATAGCCCAGTAAGATGAATAAAACCAAAGCATTCAAGCCAGTCCCTGAAGAAAAGATAATTCATGTGATTGGATCCAAGCAGAGTAAATACCTCCTTAGGCGAATTTGTTGCTGACTGCTAGCTTCAAATATCATCATTATATGCCACCAAGAATTTTCCTATTTCTATGCAATCCTCAGCTCTAAAGATGTATAAATGCAGGTAGTCATGTAGGAGAACTATTCTATGAAAACTGGATCCCTGGCATCTGAAGTCGATACACCACAGACAGAAAGATCAGGTTGAGATTCCCCTTCTGAACTCATAGAGGTAAGCACACTACTAACTGAAGCGTTAGACCCTTCCTCTGAAGGCAAGGACACCTCACAGGGAGTTAATGAGAAAGAGGTTAAGTAGCTAAAGAACAGACTTGTTCGGTTTAAGATAGAACTGTGTTTTATTTCTGTTTGCACTTGTAAGACCTTGCTTTTAATCTTGTACCTCAAAGCCTGACATTAAGTTTTACTAAAGATGTGTTTTCTTTGCTGTCTTACTCTTAAGCCTGCTTGGCTTTGAGGGCAAGGTAACCTCAGACACTGCACTAAACTGCATTAAATTCTGCATGAGCTGTGTGTATGGATGGAGAGATGCTACCTGGTCCTAACCTAAGGCTTGATAAGGTCAATAGAACCTTTTAGTTGATTGCAATAAACCCGGATCAGTGCCCTGCACAGGTACAAAAATGGAAGGGGTGGGGGAAGAGAGACACAAAAAGGTAGATACAAAGGAAAACCAAAACAAAACAGGACAGGAGGTGCAGAGTAAAGAGATTGGGGGATAAATATAATACACAAGATATTAGACAAGGAAGAACACAAGAAATTGAGAGAGAGAAAAGTCACTTTTTAAAGAAAAGACATTGCTGTGCTTGGAAGATAAAATGATTCAAAGTCTCCTGTCCAATACAGATAAATGGAAAGACAGGGCCCATCATATCGAATGAATGATGTCAGGACTGATAATAACAGCACCTGGGGCACAGGGAACTATAAAATCTAAAAGGGATGCATTGCGTTTGATATGTAGAGAACAGCATCACCATTCACTGTGCATCTTAAAAGCGGACAGCAGTACTAGCGTAGGACAAGAGTATCTATATAAAAGGAAGTAGGCACAAGTAAACATCAGGACGCTGTAGAGCAGCATGGGGCAGCCTCAACCAGACACAGCATGCTGGACTTTATAAATAACTACTGCCTAAAATGGAAGCAAGAATATTTGCATCTTACCATTCAGAGCAACCTGGAGGAAAAAAAAAAGGGGGGGGACAGCCCTTAATTTCTCTTGATTTTAAAATTTTTCAGAGAGCAAGACTCAGTGATGTGAGGAAGCAGCAGCACCAGCAAAGCCCTCCCTCACAATTTCAAGGAAGGTGTCAGAAATATAACCATTATTTTCTGTCTTTGACTCTGGCTTTGTTCAAGCCCATGTGCTGAAACCATAATGACTATATTCATCATGTGTCCGTTCCACAGAGATGCTCATCCAATGCCACCCAGGCATTGCCTGGTATTGCCTGTGATGTCAATGGTCATTCCAGAAACAGAATATCACCAGAACAATGCAAATATTGGAGGATTTACACTGAGAGCAATCCAATGAAACAGTATGCTTATGTGGTGTAGAGCAGTCTGGTTTTTAAACGTTTGGATATTTTTCAGAACAACAGCTAACCAGTCTTCCATCCTCTGAAATTTCTATGTCTTAATGGCATAAGAGAAAATACAAAGTGCTGAGGACCTCTTTGTAGAGCTCTTCATTTAATCTGTATCATTTTATAGCAGACGTAGATACAGATTTGCACCACTGCACTCTACAGCTGGAATCAAAGACGGGGGATTAAAGCGCAGGGTATCTTTCCTACCGTGCTCTGGACTGCACCATTAATTTCATGGTGGAATATCTTTCCCACCATGAAAGTGGGCCACTTAAAGCTCCCTCTGGGACATCTCACTTTTGTATCTTGGCAAGCCCCAGGGTTTCCCTGCAGTGAGGTGATCCGTTCACCTGGTTACTCCAAGGAGTGAAGAAGGTGATGCTCTTCCTTTGTTCAGGGTGTGAAGTTGTTAGATTTTCCCTTGTTTACAGTGAAATACAGGTGAATAGCTGCAAGGCAAATACACAGACAGTGATGAATTAAACAGTTCCCACCAGTATTACTGCAGCTAACAATTCATTTCTGATCATTCACTCTTTCCTTCTGACTGCAAGCAACATGAATGCTAAAATGCCTATGTAGAACCAGGTTCAAGGGCAGCTTGCCTTCCCAACATAAGCAAAGCAGCTGGGAGTTCAGAAGCCACAATCCCTATTCCATATCTCTTTTTCTTCAAGCATGTGTTTCATTCCTAAACTATATTTACACTCCCCTCCCCACTTACTTATGACCTAGTGCAATGCTAGTTGCCCTCAAGCCTCATTTGCACCACATCTTACTATCACACCTGCTTTCATCACGAGTAAAGGCCACAGTTAGTATCAGAGTACCAAGGCAGGCATGCACTGTTTAATTAGATGATGATAACCAGGACCAGAAAGTCAACTTCTCCTAAGAGATCCCCATAAAGTACAAGCAATGGTGATTTTTCAATTGCACTGTGAACTCTTACTGCCTAGTTTATTTTATCTCTAGGCCTTTAAGAAGATTTTTTTTTTACTACTTTCTTCTCTTTTTTTATTGCACCTTATACAAACACACCATGCCAAACTTATCTCCTGAATGACACTTGTGCTATCTGGATACCAACCAATTCAAGGATGCCATTGAAAGGATCCATCTCATTTTGGACCGTGGCTGCTCTACGACTTTTCCCTCCTAGCACTGACTAATGAATCCATGATGCATAATGCTCCCTCTTGGGCAAATGTTATCCTAAAGTATCACTCTGCCAGCTTCTTCTTGCCTCCCTACAGTTGAGCACTGATACTAATTAGTGTAATGAGCCTTCAGTGTTGCACTTGTTACATCTGACTGATTTTGTCACAATGGACAATCCTTGCTTCCCAAGACAAATGATGCAGCTTGTGCTCTTCCTGTCCAGTGCATGTAACTGTGTCTCCATCCTTGCTCAGCTCTCTCGTTACAAGGGTTCCTTTTCTCTCTGTGGACACATTTCATTAAGTCACATTTGGCCACAAACCAGTTAGAGCCTGTCCTGATTTCAGCTGGGATAGAGTTAATTTTCTTCCCAGTAGCTGGTATAGTGCTGTGTTTTCAATTCAGTATGAGAATAATGCTGATAACACTGATGTTTTAGTTGTTGCTAAGTAGTGCTTACGCTACTCAAGGACTTTTTCAGCTTCCCATGCTCTGCCCGGTGCACAAGAAGCTGGGAGGGGGCACAGCCAGGACAGCTGACCCAAACTGGCCAAAGGGCTATTCCATACCATATGACATCATGCTCAGTATATAAACTGGGGGGAGCTGGCCGGGGGGCAGCCATCGCTGCTCGGGGACTGGCTGGGCATCGGTCAGTGGGTGGTGAGTGATTGCACCACCTGTTTTTCCTGAGTTTTGTTCCTCTCTCTCTCTCATTGTTTTCCTTTTCATTACAAATATTATTATTATTTTATTTCAATTATTAAACTGTTCTTATCTCAACCCATGAGTTTTCTTCCTTTTGCTCTTCAGATTCTCTCCCCCATCCCACCACGGGGTGGGAGGGTGAGTGAGCGGCTGTGTGGTGCACGGTTGCTGACACGGGCTAAACCATGACAGAGATGCAGAATGAGGTCTGCTTCACCCCAGCTAATGCTGTCAATGTCATAATCAAATAAGACAAGAAGTTCACATGATCTACTGAAAAGGTGAGTTAACAGCATTGTCACTGGTAAGCCAACCTCCCTCCCAGTTCCACATCAAAGGATCCCCATCAGATTTCTACGTCTTCTAGTTGTAACAACAGTAACTGTTAAATACCAGGTAATTCATTCACCTGCAGTTGCCCACACTTTGCACCGTCATTTATGAGAAAAATGCAAGTAATAATGCTTTGCACTATTTTATGAAGGAGCAAATAAGGATTCAGGGAACAAATAAAAAAATGTGTTCTCAGTTTCTTGACATTGTCCATGAGATGGGGTCATCTCAAGAGTCTCTTCAGCATCTTCAAATACTTTACATGTCACTGATAAGAAAGCCTTAAAACAGCATTTTTAGTCACTGGTTTTAGATGGAATAGTCAATTTTCAGCTCCAGAAGTTTCCTATAACAAGCATATACTTTCTGCAGGAAGCGTTGACTTTTCCTCACCAATCAAACACCCTTTTCCCCTCAAAACTTTGCCTTTTCAGTCAAAACTCCAAATTGTACCATTCAAAACATCAGAACTGTTTGAGAGAGATGTCTCAGCATATGTTAGAAAACATGCATTTGAGGTTTCTTAGGCACCCATTCTTCTCTATCAGAGGGTCTCTTTGGCTGGGCCACACGTTCCCTAATGCGACATCAAGACTTGATGACAGCAATTCAGTAACATGCAGAATTATGGTGCAACATGGGAGCTGTACTTTGGCTGGGGGAGTGACGACAACAGGGCAGCCAAACAGCTCCCAAATGGCACCACAATGACACCTCCAAATGGAAACACTGTTCTCAAATGAGAAGATTTGGCTCCAGTTTTGATCATCCATTATTCATAGAAAAGCTTAAGCTTTCTATAGGGGGAAAAACACATTTTCCGAAACAGCCCTACTTACATCCTCCTACCAGTTGTGTCAGCAAATCCTAATTTCGCAGGCAGGGATATTAAGAAGTGAAGCCACTCACGCAACAAAGCAGTAAATCAGTGAAAAAACTAGGAATAGAAGCTGAGATATGATGAAAGCGTATCAAGTTAAGTAAAACTTTACTTTTAAATTAATGTCCTTTAGCCTGTTTCTAATTCCTGACTTTCTTATTTTAAATGTGGCTTATATCCATATAGCTGAAGAGGATTCTTAACTGACTTAAGCTAATTGCTCACATATGCATCGCATTGAATTAACTGCGTTGATTTAAAAATCTGTTAGTTAAATCAGTGCAATCTCTGCATATAAATGAGTACTAAGAATTGCAATTTGCAGATGATTGTTCTAAAACTTAAACCAAAATAAATAATGCAGAAGGGCAAAGTGTGGCATCATAGATTAACAGCGAGAATCACAAGCAGAGGGGCATGTAGAGGCCCAGAAAAAAAAAAAAAGGTGCAGCGATGACTTCAGATCTCCACTAGCTTTTCCTAGGATCCTTACTTAGCCAAGTAGTCCAGGAGGTAGTATTCCTTCTTGGTGTCCTCTACTCCTGTGGAACTGAAGAGGTAACTAGAATGGAAGGAAAAACTCTCAAAGCCGTTGCTGTGAATCAGAAAGTTCAGATTCCTCCAAATATTTTGCTAATAAGTTGGACTAATCCAACATTACTGCCAGTAAATAGTAAAAAACAGTCGCACTTGTTTTTTAACAATGAGACAAGCCCTGCACAAGGAACATGCTGCAAGATACAGTTCCTTCCTGGACCATCACTAGATCATCCTGGCCTAACCCCGTCCAACATCATCTAAAAGGCTTTGTTCTGCTTCTAATGCCCAGGATTTATGGACTAGGCATTGATTACGGCATTGTCCCCCTATCCCAGAAGAAAACTCTGCTTGGAAACCTGGAGTACCTTTCCACTTGGGTCTGCAAAGCTTTGTGTGGGAATCAGGCTTGTTTCAGCAAGCTAACACCCCACAGCAAAGCAGGACAGTCACCTGCCAGCTGGCAACGAAGACAGAAAAAAAGGAGAAAAGAGAGGAAGAGGCCAAGAAGAAGAAAGAGAGGAAGGTGAGGAAGACTGAAGTCACACCTCCCAAGCTGAGGTGCATTACGTCCCCATTCTCCACCACCTCAGCCATCTTCCTCAATAAAAACAAGCAGCAGGGATAAGTCTCTGCGAGTCACACCTGCATGACAATGAGGTGGTGGTATTCCAAAATAAGATACTTTTAAGCATGCATATTTTCAGCCCTGTAGGAGGCTGGAAGGTTGTTCTGCCAAACATGTTATGTTGTTTTCTGAAGAGAGGTTAATAATAAACCTTAAAAAAAAAATAAAAAAATCAAAAAACGGCTGCTCTAGATTGGGCAGAGTTGTTTGTCCCACTGTAATGCTGAGTAGGCTCCAACGTTCATCCTCCAGTATTAATTCCCTTTGCTCAAAAAAGATGCTGTTTTTCTTCTCTAAAAAACAACTGGCACGGGGCAGGTTTATTTTGTCACCAAGTTGCTCAGCTCAGTGTAGAAGCACAAAAAGGGACCTCACTGTACATGAGGCTGTGATGTGATTTATAGTGGAATTGGCCACAGGCTGACATATACGAAGACACACTATACTTCCCCCATTAGTAAATTGTAGTTCTGACAAAGCAGCATTAACTGAAATATGCTGAGTGGTAGCTTACAAAATAACACGAACCCAAGCACATAGCTTGCCGACTCCTTTCCTTTGCAAGGCAAGCATGGGCCAGCTAAGGGAAGTAGCACTAGATTGTGTTAGTTGCTATGCTAGAAGGGTTTCGCCTTTTTTCGCCCACCTCCCCCCGCCCTTTTTTTTCCCAGCCATGTTGTAAAACTAATATGATTATGAAGATATTACTGCTAATATCTACAACATCATTGGAAATTCCCACCGTAGTGGGCTACAGCATTATGGGACTTGACTTGTACTAACTTCACAGGCTACTTGCATGGCAAATATAATCTCCCTGCAATAAAGTAATATTTCCTCACAGGTTACTCAGCAATGATACACAGGAATCCAGGCTTGTTATATTTCTCCTTTCTGACATGGGATTTCTAACCCTGTGAATTCACCGAGGAGTCAGGAGTTCCTATAAAACACTGTTTGCTTTCTTTGCAATAAGTGTTCCCTTCTGTGGGGATGAACAATATTTATGGATCAGACCTGTTTGCAATGCAGCTTCCAAGTCAAAAAAAGAAAAAAAAAAAAAAAAAAACCAACACTGCATCACCACCACAAAAAACCCCCAAACCAAACCCTGTCTCTTATTTTCTTGTTAGACATTCTACCCGACTTTGCAGGGAAGTGGCTATTTTCCATTTAACCAGACATATATTCCTGCATTCTTTCCTTGCCAGCACATGGTATCTTCCTCATAGATGTTCTACCCCTACATAATACTTCTCTCCAGTGTTGTGAACTCCTGGTTAACACATTGCATGATTCCCCCATGTATTCAGGGACACCTTTAAGGCTTTGGGAGACTTGAGCAATGACTTAGAAATATCATCACTGCCAGTAACTGGAGATCGCTTTGTGCAATAGCTGTAACGGATGCATAGCAAATAGTTTGATAAGTCATTCCAGCTACTTAAAAAAAAAATTCCAGAATGCCACTCACTCTCTTGTGGACCCTCTTGCTCACAAACATGTGTACCGTCTCCCCTACTACATCCTTCATGTAAGAGTCTCAGGTTAAGAGAAGAAAGATTGAATTCTTCCAGGGCCCAGGCCAGAGAACCTATGTGTCTTAGGACAGCCACACAAATGATGAATTTGAATTGTCCCTGTATGAAACCTGGCAACTACTACCAAGGCCACATCCAGCCTGTAGACACCAAAGTTTTACCAATAAAGCATCTGTTTACCATGATGGGCATGTCAAACAATAATTTAATAACGATAAAGGGGGGGGAAGGGGAGACAAAGAGATAAAAGTTCTGCATCCTGCAATTCTCAGCAAAGTAAATTCAGCCCTCTGCTAGCATGAAGCTAATCCTTCAGTGTATCCTCAGAGATCAGGCACCATCCACTCCAGCATTGCTAGAAGGGCATTTGGGGGACTGATCTGCCAGCGAGTACACCAAGCAGTCACGGAGAAGAAAAGCAGTTTGGGGTTACATCTAGATGCACTAAGCTCTCTTTTATTTGTTTACTTTCCCCCATGCACATGCACTGTGAGCCTTCAAACCTCAGCTGAATGCTAATTCTGATACTACATAACTGTTCATCCAAGCAGTGTGTCTCTGGGCACTTCACAATAGTAAAGTTAAACGAAGCATTCAATACACACTTATTAAAATAAAGTATCCACTAGAGAAACCTGATGGGCTTGCAGAGCTCTGCAAAACATTCAGAAAAAATTAAAAATATACACATATAAAAAGCAGTAACAGATAGGATTACTGTAAAACCGAAAAACTGAACCAAATTCTCCAGGTAGCTCACAAACCCTAGCAAGACTTGGGCAAAGGTTTAAGAGAGTTCATTTGAGTGCTAAGTAAAGCTAGCACTGAAAATTCAGGCTGCATAGAGAGATTTGAGATTCCCAAGAGGTGCGATCAGAATCTCAGGGGAGCTGAAAGACTTGCAATACATACCATGCTGATCACATTAACTGTAGCAGTCTTGCTGGAAGCTTCCAGTAAAGAAAAACTAGGGCACTAGATAGGAACAAATATATGAAAATCATTCATATGTACTTGTGTGAGCAAAAAATCTAAGCTGTTTTTGCATAGCAATTGAGAAATTTTAATTGGGGACTAGTACGGTCAAAAAATTCCCTCTTGAAACGAATTTATAAAGTGAAGTTACTTGAATACCGAAATAAATGATCTGATTTTTCAAAATACGGAGTTCTCATCACTGCCTATTGAAGTTCAATAGAGTTGCAAGCACTCAGCATCTTCCAAAGGCAGGAAATTCTTGACTAGCTTCCTAAAAAAAAAATGGATCAGGGCAACTAATTTATGATCCTTACTGTTCATTTTTAACTCTGTTCTTAAATTGAATCAGGAAGCTTGAAGCATCAGAAGATATCAGCAGTATTCCAGAATGGGGGATACAGTGCTTTATCCAAACATTTAAGGCTTTTTTCCCTTAGCTCTTCCCCACCACCCCCTCCACACACTTGTTTTTAATGTAATATAATAGAAGAATCACCTCTTAAAGGAGAATGAACTGTGAATATTTTGGGATTGATGGGTGTGAAGACACCCATGAAGAAAATTGATGATCGGCATCCAATCTTAGCAGCAAACTATTTAAAAATCTTTCAGATAAGAGGCACTGTCCTTCTTCAGTGAGTTAAGAATATCAGATCCTGATCAAAAGTTGAAATATTTCATAAGAAAGTAGATGACAAAGTACCAGGCTGACAGAGTCCCTTATTTAGATGTGAAGAAAAGGAGAAAAGAAGAGAGCTCTAACACAACCTCTCGATCACTTACTGTAAGACATATAGAAGGGTAATTTACAGCTATAGTTCTTCTGCTTAGAAGGCCCATGGGTAAAAACTGACACTGTGCCACTGAAAGCAATTTATATCTGCTGGCTGATCTAACTCAGCATACTCAGATACCAACCAAAGAATAAGACCATGTTGTCTATCTTTACAGAAATGAACGACTGAGGGCTACAGTTTTTCTCTAAATAGTAAACTCTTTTTGACCTCCTCATGGGGAAAGATTTCACATATCTATATAAAAGAGCTGAACACATTTTAACTGTTAATACACATTCAGACTCAACAGGTGAATGACAGCACCGATGTACTGCAAAGCCCATCATACAGGGCAATACCACGGTTTCCTCTAAGGAGAAACTGTGCTAAGCTCCAACTTCGAACGAAGAGGTTTTCAAAACCGTTTTTCAAAGAGAACAATATTCTGTCACTGCTGAGAAACAACCCTAGATGCAACTTCAAGACATTGTTTGCAGTGGAGACGTACCTATAGTATATGTCTCAGTAGAATTAAATGGAAAGAAAGCACAGAGGAATAAAACGTTCTCTATTCCAAGACAGATTTGAAAGAGAAACAAGCATGGTGCTTGCTTAGACTTCTAATAAAAGGCAAGGGACTAACAAGTCTCTAGGATATTTCTGATGATACCTGATAGCGTTTTTCCTTTTTGAATTTCTTCAGGACTCCTTGTTCTTTGAGCTATCCCACCACTCACAGACCCAAGAGAGATTAAAGACTCAGCTGCATAACATTTAGTCAATATAGATAAGCTCACAGAAATATTCCCTACAAAAATCAATGTGCAAATTCAAGTAGGCCATTCTGATCAATGGGAATAAAGATTCTACAAGGTTGCCAATTATTTTTGAGGAATAAAGAATGGCATAGGAAAGACCTTAAGATCTAAGTTGTCTTCCTCCTACGTATAGGCAACATATTTCAGTTGCGACAGGTTGTATTTGGGTAAATTAGTGCTTTCTCAGCTTTATAGATTCTTTTGTCTTTTTGGAGTATTTGTAAGCAAGTGAAGTCACTTGGTGCCTACAGGGTAGGACCTAGGTAAAACTTCAACCAGGCTTCTACCTCTCTTGACCAGCTTCATCCCAGTAACATTGTGTAATTAATATTGCTATATGGTGCTGTAAAATGCCTAACAGTTGTAATTTTTGTTAAGATATAACAAAGTTTACAACCATCCTCCAAAAAAAGTCAACAGAGAGAAGAATTATACAGCATTTTGCAGAAAGCTGATAAAGTTTTTATTCTGATTTGCTGGCCAGCTGGCAAGTTTGATCACCAAAACTTTCCAATGAGTTAGGCAAAAAAGAGTATATCAAATCAGTCATACTTGTTACCATTTTTGGATGCCCAAAATAAAATTTTTTTTTTTTTTTAAATTAATCATCCCCACCCTCCCTCAGAGTATGGGAAATGTACTTTTAATGTGAAATCTCCATTTCAATAGGACCATATTTTTTCAAACAAACAGTCAGACATTTCAAACAATTATATTATCATTAAATTAAGCCCAAAGTGCTTCCTTAAGGTGTTACTGCCATCACTGTATAGATGGGTAAAGTAACTACAAAGCAGTTTAATGACTTGTCTGAGACCACACAGTAAACATTTGACAGAAGTGGAAAAATGATGATTCAAAGAGAGCAAAACATTCATAATCTTTTTTTTGCTAGCTGTTCACAGCCGGGAAAGCAATTACTTAGTGGTTCTCAAAGGTTGATGCCATGAAGGATGCTTATCTCTGTTCCCGAGCACTGAAAATTACCAGCGACAGAGAGCAGAAAGGGATTGCAACCAGGAAAAGAAAAAAAAAAAAAAGGAAGAATTAGGTCTATAGAGCTCATTTCTCCTCAGCTCACAAGGCAAATTTGTTGGCCTGAAAAGCACGCTCACTGAATTGCAGCATTGAATGTATTTCTCAGGGTGTGACTCCACAGCTACAAAATCCCAGTTGCAATTACGTAACTGTGGGGCTGGATGTTTCATCATTTTTATACACGCAGGCACTCCGGTGGTGGCTGTGGCAGGCTGCAGCTGGCCTGCCATCAGCCCCCAGCTGCTGTCTAGCAGAAAGGCAGTAACTGCAATTGTATGTAAACATTAGTAAAACACAAATTTTGCAGGTGTTGAAATGAGATTACATTGCTTAGCATGGTTTCAGTCTAGTACTTCCCAGCCCAGTCAGGTGAATATGACTTGCCTGGAAGAAATCACAGAGCATGGTATTACACCATCAGGCAGGGAGAGGTGATTAGGTGACGTCTTAAGTGTTAAGTCTTCAAAGAGTTAAAGAATCGCTGAATTTCAAAGCAGAAGCATTTTAGATGAAATATAAAACCCTCACGATTCCAGTTGTGAGCCATTCTCCAATGATTAAAGATTAGGATGGTGCCTTTTCCTCACATTTGTCTGTGAGGAAGATTCTTGTGTCTCCTGTAGCATACAGTACTGGTCTCTGTCCAAAAGAAATACTGAATCAAATGGTTCACAGATGCTAAGGATGAGTTAACAGCATGGTGGTTTACATTCAAAACCACAAACTCACGTCTTCCTCAACATTACAGTTACACCCTAGATGCTCCATGTTGGTGAATATTTCTGAATACACCCTCTGGAGGGTACAAGCACAGCTCTCATTCAGCTGACATAAGTCTAAGATAATTCCATCAGAAGACATTGACAAAGTTAAAAGGACTGACTTAGTGCTTAACATACATCCAAACCATCATATATTTGACAGTTTTGCTTCACCCGTGTCATCTGCCTATCCCATCTTTCCCTTCTTTGATTCCCCAGTCAAGCCCATTTGACGTTTAGACGCATTCATACCAGCAACAGATCTGTTCCATGAACTCACAATGAATATCATTTAACCTCCAATTACTTATCTCTTATGCTAACTCCCATCAGCTGCAAAGTCTCTCTTGACCAACAAGTTCAGGAGTTGTACAGAAAAGCAAACAGTATTTTAAACAGCATAGAAATAGTCCACTGTAGTGAAAAATAAGGTATTGAGACTCAAAATGGATCTCATGGGCAACAGCAAACCAACACAGCATATATCCCCGCTGCAGTGTTTCCTTTTGAGCTTCCAGTGCTGCTCAGGAATTTCACATTTCATTCTTATGTAGAGAAGACCATCTCTCCATCACCCCAAGAATTAAGCAAGCCTTAAAAAAAAAAAGTGTTGAAAGCTGTCACAACATCAAAGACAAAAAAGTCTACCAACCATCCTCTGCAAATATGCCTCCTTTCTTTCAGTTTGTTCCAAGTATAAAGCTCCCTTAGAAGGATAGCCTGCTCTGCTATAACCTGTTGTCCAAGTAACTTAAAGACATTAACTAGGCCAAGAGGCCTTTTGTGGATAAAGACGAGAGTATGTGAGAAGCTGCAGGTTCCCTTCCTGCCTCTTACAGGTCTGTTGCTTTCTCTGTCTATCAGTAAAGCACCAAGGAAGAGTTCCACTCAGAAAGACTTTTAATGTTATCACACACTGTTGGCACACACAATACAACATGTATTGCCTACTGCTGCAGCAGTTGGAAAACGAATGCCAAGCCCCATCGTTATGAGCAGACCATTTATCATTGACATCAAAGAGCTGCTGGAATGGGAGGGCTTGGGCACAGCACTGCAAAAAGTGTATTTTTGGCCTAGCAACGAGAAGATAATAGGATGCCACATGGCTGTCCTAACTTATGCTACTTGGTAGAGCTCACTATCTTGAATTGGCAGAAAGACATCACAGTTCAGCCCCACTCGCCCCAGACAGCCTTTCAGTCTATCACCAAGAACAACCACTATGGATACTGAAAGAAAATAGGTGATTTTTTTCGATGCTAGGGTGATCCTCCGATACACAGTTTAATTTTTCTCTTTGCAAGAGGAAGAGTACAAGCAGGAATTAACCTAATTTAAAGACCTCTGCTGTTGGCCTACAAATGGAACAGAATGAGTCAGTAGTCAGTGACTGATTTGCTGTCACCATTTATTCCAAGATCCCTGTTTGCTCTAATAAATCCTCATGCTATTGCCTTACTCCAGAGGACAAATAATCACCAGGTCTCACTCATCTAACAGGGTCAGTAAGACACACGCATAAAGCCAGTCAGCCTCACAGAGAGTGACAGCTTTGTGCTTTTACGGTATTCCTTCACAACTACTTCTGTTCATCCTATGGGGTCCTCCAGGGATATTTGTCATGGTCCATAGCAAGTTGCCTAACAGTTTGTCGCATAATTCAGTGACAGGTTACATCATTGTTTCAACTGGAGCACCTCAGGGGGTCTCCTCTTTCTTACTCTTCCCTTTGCCAACTTCCACTCACATCTACCATCTCAGCAGGGATGCTATTTGAAGCAATGAAAATGCTTTGGAAGAGGTTCCAAGGTAAATTAGTTTGCATCCATCACAAATGCTGCTATAAATTACACTTGCATCTCACAAAAAAATCTCCAGAAAAGAAAACTTTTAAAGACAGTGGAGGCTCAACAAAGATCCCAGTGTTTATTATTGACATGAGCTCTCCCTTAAGAAGCAAAGGAATCTTGCTGCAGCAGCAGTTTGCGAGATGCCACTTGAACAAAGTAACGATAGGAATCAATTCAGTCAAATCATATTTCTTACAGGTTAGTAAATCCTCCTAAAGCAGAAGAAGTGTCAAGAATAAAGCTTAGGACAAATGGGTGGATATATTTCTTATTTCCATATGTGTAAAGTAACTCGAGAGCCTTGAAGGAAACAACCACTTCCCTGGGTACCCCGATTCAGTAAGCTGATTGAAGTTCATTCCAAAACATGTTTCCCATCATTGCAAAGGGACATTTGAGTCACCTATATTCTCAAAGTATTATTTACATCCACTTCTCAGGATTTCATCAAATGCAAAGTGACTATGCTGATTGAATGGATGCAGCCCCTTAATTGCATTCAGAGAAGAGAGCTGCTTGAATTTTATTTATTTACTTATTTACTGATTTATTAGTATTTAGCTGTCTGCTTGCAAATGCAAATATGCCTTCACTGCTCCATTAACCTGATCGCTTATCTGTGTTTCAGACTCAGCCCAGAATGTCCACAGAGGAAATATCTATGCAAGATTTGGAGAAGCTGTGCCTTGCATTTATGGCTGGGACTGTGGGTTACACTTTTAATGAATACCTGTCCAGGTTTCCTGCACAGTAAATGTATATTCTCTAAGAGAGCGTGTGTGTACGTATACACATCAGGTCCTAGCAAGAGTTGCAACAGCAAGGAAGCATCAGTACATATCTTCCTTTTGCTGTTCCCAAAGGAAACGGAATTTCCTTGCCATCGCAAACCTAACGTACAGTGTTTGCTACTTGTTGGCAGAGATGCAAATTGCATTTCCTCTGCCAGCAGATGTGTAAGCCAGAAGTTTCACTGGCAGATTCTGATTGGTTGACAAAGTTGACAGCTGGTTCTTAAGACAGGGGGATAAAAAAGGAAACAGGAGCAATTTACACATCACAGTTGGGTTATGCTTCTAGTTACACTGTCAGACTGCAAAGTAACTTCACTTACTCCAGCAGAGCAATTGTGAATCTACAGCGGGATGCAGGAAAACAGATCCAACCATAAGCCAAGGTACCTATGTTGACCAATTTGCCCTTCAAGCTAAAGGCTGTAGAAATGCTTCACAAAATTCTACTCAGAAGGCCATCTAGACATATATTTACCATTTTCTGAAACAGAGGAAACAAGAAAATTAATCAAATCACTGTTTTCCTATTTTGTATGACTAGCCAGCAGAATACACATTTTCAGGACATTCATAGGCTCAGATTCTAATGCTAAAGATATCACTGTTAGCATTCAGTGCATTATGCTACACATTAAAAAAAAGTAATTTGTATTAATAACATAAACACATGAAAATAAACTCTTTAGAAGAGTCAGAAGGATTCTTATTCCTTCTGTTCCTGGGCATAAGATTACATCAGCATGTTTGCTGATCAAAAAGGAAGTCTTTCCTTACCACCCATCGCCATTATAATGGCATGCTCAGAACTCAGTACTGGCACTTGGTGTCACCTATTGAATATGACAATGACAAATGTCAGGTTTTGTCCTGTTGGACCAGGATTGCCGTGTGATACCTGTCAATTCTTTGCTATGCTTTTCTACCTTCCATTTAACTTCTATTACCTTGTATGGTATGAAAGAAAAGATGTTTTCTTTCTATTGACTATAAACATCTTCGTTACACTCCAAAGTTGCAGTGGCGAAATAGTTACAAATGGTGAAAAACATTGCTCAAAAAAGAAAAAAAGAGGAAAAAAAGAGAACCCTTATCTTTAGTGGGTTGATCCATCAATGACCTTCATATACCTGGATGCACCACAGATACGTCACAGATCATTCTAAGTAAATAAGATGATCTTTCTCTCAAATGTACCAACTAGCAAGTCTGTGGCAGAATATTTAAAAAAAAAAAAAATCCAGAAATTTTACATATGAACACTTCCTTTCTCTTCCCTACTGGACATCTATCTTTTTTACCTCCAGGTATGACAGTATATAAAAGCAACTCCCTTCCCAAATCTCTACTGAAAGCAACAGGAACATTACGTTACAATCAGCTCCACACAGACAAATGTTTTATTCACATCACACAACTAAAAAAAGCATATACTAGTTAATTTTATCTAAATAAAAAACACAGTGTGGCTTTTAAATGATTTCAAGTTCTTTTCCTACCCTGCTGAGGTGCATTTTACCTATTTGGGATGAGTGGCATCAAATGCAGGTACTGAGAGTGAAACCCCAGAGATGTTTACAGTAAGTCACGGAATCCAGGGGCCCTTCCATGTATCCCACAGATAAATGGATTATTCCTAACACTATTTTTAAAACAAGTGATCAAACCCAATCCCACTTCACTTAGCCAAATGAATTTCAAGGAGGAGAAAGAGAAAGCTGCTGCCATTTTCAAGGTTGATAGTTGCTCTTCTCTTCCAATTATTACCCACCACCACCACCTGTTTTGCACAATATATCATTAATATCATAATCACTGAATTATTAGCCAGAGAATTTACAAGCACTGCTTGTTATTTCTCGGTGATGAAGGGAAATTGCCATAGAAATGAAAGCTATGATTTGGAAGATATAAAACCAGGAATCTTTTTAATGGAATTTGAGCTTGCTCCAGATCTGAGGAGAGTTTAAGCTACACTAAAGATTTCTGAATACTAATAATGAGACCATTTAACACTCTCTATTATTTAATATAAAACAGTTCTACATAAGTAATAGGGAAAAATATGGTAATAGCGCAGGCCAACAGGGAGCAAAGCTACTTAAGGAATATGGTATAGCCCATTTTGTTGAATAGAAGAACTATTTTACAAATGCAGGAGAACTACCAGGCCAGAGTTTCCTCAGATGACAGCACGGATGGATTCCACAGTGACACAACTGTGTCCACAGGTCAATATTGAGGTATATTGGCAGAACCACACAGAGTGGGGACAAAAAGAGAAAGAAGACACATTGCACTTCAGAATATGGTATGCTGAAGATAGCTGACACTAAGAACACACCTTTTCAACCAGTACTACGTCTCCTAAAACTCATAATACCCTAAATAACTCCTAGGATCTTGGATACCAAATCTATATAATAATCTGTCTACCTGAGAACAGCTAGAGAAACTTACAAACTTTTCTATGCGCTGTGTGGAAACCGACCTCGCTAAATTACAGTATTTCGTGATGTCCTTCTTTGAACCCATCTGACAAAAGTCCACTATTTTCAAACAGTCTCTCTAGTAACAGGAAACAACAGTAAACAGAGCTCTCCAAATGGTCCCCACCAGTAACGATACAGGGCGCTTTGGAGCATCCTTGGTCCACATCATGCTAAACAGGAACTTTATCTAATCCCAGTGGATTACCAAAACAAAAACAAATAAAAAAGAAGAGTAGGAGAGTGGTAGACAAAAGGCAGAAGCAGAATTGCTTGGGGAGAGAAGGACATTCACAGAGAAGGAAAGGGCAAAAGTGAAAGACAAAGAGAGACAGATTCTGAACTGAAAAGAAATTAGGATCTAAGTCCCTATGGGGGTAAAGCAAGGAAAAAAACACTGTATGCTGGGACAGCAAGGAAAAAACAACCAAAATATTTACATTTCTATTCACATAACTGAAAAGGTATAAAGCATAAAAAACCCCCAACTTGGTCCTCAGGAGGTTTCTCAGTGTTGTTTTATTTACACACAGAGACCCAGGACTTTGCTTAAAGCATCTTCCATTAACTCTACTGCATAGAATTACAAATGAGGAATCAGGTCATTCACTGGAAAAGATGCTAATATCAATCTCCTATGGCTAAGAAGATTCTGCAGTGTGGTGGTTCTGGCTGAAAGTTCATGCCGCAAATCCAAGTAGCACTGGGCTAACATCTGATTTCAACCCTGGAAAACATGTCAGACAAACTCTTGTTCGCATCAAAAACCCAGAAAGATTAGAAAAAACAGAACACTCTTGTTATTTGACAATGTTTCTTTTCCTTCCCTGTCTTCTGCAAAGTGACAGAAATACTGAAAAAAATCTCATTTTCAGTACACTCCTTGTTACCAAGAATCCTAACACAATTTATGGACTATAATTATAAACCAGACAGTGAAACATACAGGAACTGAAGACAACAGCTGTTCTCAAATCCAGGGCTAACAATACAACATTATCAGTCCCAAAGAGCAATTACAGCCTACAGGACCTTTAAACCAGAAAAAACTGAAAATCAAAGACAAAGGCAGATAAAGGCAGTGCCTCGGTACCCAGCCTGAGATTCCAGCCCGTCATTTGTAACTGTAAACTATTGATGACCTGCTCTAGAAGGTTATAAGATACTGGTATCATTTACCTGTTACTAAAGTGCAGTTAAAACATTCAAATACGGTAAAGTGACACATCTACATCATGT
>VYZW01040203.1:893-13218 GCA_013401315.1 Balaeniceps rex | reverse complement strand
TTTTTTGTTTTTAAACCTATTTTGTCTTAAGCATACACCCTGAAAACAGAACACAACGCTAGCGTGCTACCAATGTTCATTGGAGTAAGAAAGCTAAAGGAGCATGGAGAGATGCATGGAGGGTGTAGAGATGGTTTTCTTCACTCCGCTGACTGATTCTCATGACTTCTTCTATTAAATATGAAACTGGAATTTAGAAATTCTCCCTGCTTTGCTTGTTCTTTTCTTCCAGCTTGACTTTTCTTTTTTAGCCTTACCCTTAGGATTTCTTACCCCTGGCTCTGCCATTCCAAGCACTTCTTTTCTCTGTACTCAGCTGGATCTCCCTCACTGTGACTTCAGCTGTAGGCGTTAGCAAAATTGGCTGCTTTGATTAGAAATATGTGAGTGGAAGGCAGATAATAGCCTGGTTCTCTACACCTGATCTCCCAGTGAGGGGTCATTGATAGGGGTCAACAGCTGAAATAAGTGTCTCATCACATGAAGAGTTTGTGAAGGAAAAGCTGTACTGTCAAATAAAGTGGAGCACAGCAGCGCTGGGAGTTGAAGGGGGCTGAGTTATCTATATATTTAGGCTGGTTTGTGTTTAGCAAATTTTGTTCTGGGCAGGAGCTTCCAGCTCAACAGCCATGGAACCTGAAGTCTGGTACTGAACTACAGAACAGATGCACCTGAGGGACTTGCAACTACATCCTCCCAGAAATGGGTTTGTTAGAGGGGCTACAGAAGTTGTACCCACTCTTCTACCAAGACTATGCTCTTACCTCACATGCAATAAGGCTGCAGTAATAATCTGGAAGCAAGGAGATTTTCTGAAGCTAGTTCATTGATGGGCTCTGATTAAATTATCTCCAGAGTAATCCATTTGTTGATTGACACTTGTAACATGAAGACCATCCCAGATCATTTGACACTGGCCACTGGTGAATCATCAAGTTAAAGCCTTTACTTTAAATGCTACTGTTATGAATGAAATGTCAAGAAGTGACATTTGATATTCTGCACCAGTTACTACTGTGCATGTGGGCATGTAAACACCACTTAAGCAGAGTCAGAATCAGGCTTTTAGGAGTTTCAGGGATCAAAAGAGACAGACTACTTGCCTAGGTTCATAGACTACATAGTTATTGGGGGTCCATTAATCAAATAGGGGAAAAAACAGCCATTATGGCTGATGAAAAAAAAAAAAAAAAAGAGATGGACTAAAAGAGGTTGAAATGGACAGGTGCCTATGTTATGCCACACATCCCTTGCTCCTCTTGAACAGCCACTGGTGCATATGTCAATCCAAAATGAATGAAAAAATAAAGATATACTATTAGGTTAAAGGTGCCGGAGACAGGAGAGATCGGAGATCAAAAGCCAACAAACTTTCCAATAGTGGAAGGCACAGAGCTGTGAAAGTCTGCCCATTACTTATAACTTGAATGGTCAACAATAGTAGAAAGTGTCCTACAGAGGATATTCGTGTATCAGGTGTGTTGAGAGTCAAAGCCCTGTTCTTTCCCTCAAAAGTATTTTTTATCCCTTACATTTATAACAGCAACTCTGCCACCTTGCTACTATGTTTGCCTGTCTTTCCGATGTATATAGGAAAGTATACATCATGACTTTCATTCCACTGCATTTCAGACTCAAACTACTAAACAGAGGTGAAAGGAAGAAAGAGGGAAAGTCTGGGGATGTATCAGGGGACAGAACCATGTTTTCAATCCAAAACTTGATGCTAAACGGCCTTTCTTTAGAGAAAGCTTAGCTGTTCAGCACTGAAAATGTGGTTGGTTTTTGAAACCTTTTGACTGAACGACTTTTGAGACAACTGTTGAAGCTAAGGTTCATTCTTGACAAAGATGTAAAACTAGGATACCTCAGATGTTTAAACAAAAATTGACTTTAAAATTCTGAACTCAAAACTCAGGAGTTATTAATTCCCATGTGAACATGCACTTTCCAGCTTTTATATTTTCTCTTTTGAACACACCATTGACCCTACCTACAGCATCCCCCCAGCTGTTTGTGTAGCTACTTTTCTTTTTAGTGAGAGTGTGTTCAGAGGAAGCCAGCATGATGGATAACAGAAGTCCTTTGACATACTATGTCATTTATCACATAACAGCTTCAATCCTGCAAAGAGTGCCTTCTCCATATGTCACTGTCAGCTCCTGTGCCACCCCAATGCATCAAAAAGAAAAGTTTGAATATGAAGCACTGTAATTCCTAAGTCACAGCTCATTGCAGCTTTCCAGACATGAAGAACCATTCTGTCTATCTGCCAGCTTGTTTGTTTAATTTTCACCCTGTCTCACATATGTGAGAAATTAAGTCTTCAGTGTAGAAGAAAACCAGAAAAAAGTCAAAGGTCTAGCAGAGAGAAGGAAGATAAAAATCTCTAATTCCATCAGGAATCCAATGTGACATTTTGAAGTGGAAACAGAAAAGGCAGCCTATGAGCACTAGGTATTAGAGAATTACTAAGAGTCCCATCTCTTTCCCAGCCTGGAAAAAAGGTTCTCTAATGGGCTGATGTGAAACTAGCAAGCTTAAAGGAATGCAGATAAGCTCCTGAACTCGGCTGCTTGATGGAGACATATCTCATCTCTTCAGCCCCTTCGAGGGTATAAAACGGAGCCAAGGCTTCCAGGAAAGCCTCTTGAGATTATCCAGAAGGTCCTGCTTTGGACTACCTAAAGTAATCAGAAATCACTCCCTAATACAAAATTTCAGCAAGTCAGTTCCCAGGTGACACCTGAAAACACAAAGAAGAGGAGACTGGAGCCACTGCTTGGGCCTCAGATCTGCTCTGTTACACCAGCACAAATCCATGAGTCTCTGTGCTGTCTCCTGAGTGTTAGCACAGATGGAAATCAAACCATGATCCATCCAGGCTCTTTTGCCATTAGCCTGCAGGAATGTAGCCTGACCACGGTACTGGCTAAGATTAATTGATTATAACATCATGTTTGGGCTGCCTGAGCACAGACAGAAGCAGCCTGTAGCACTCGCACCTCTTTCTTTGCTTACTACATTCTGAATTACCTTCCCCCCTCCAATATGAAATAGCTAAGGCCATGACTCTCCACCCACACTTCTAGTCTCCAAAACATTCATGCAACAGGGTCAGACCCCCTTTCTCAGCTTGCTCTCACAAAGCCCATCCTGCCCCACTCAGAGCCCAGTCTCTGCAGAGCACCCCCAGCACCACCTGGGTATCCACGGCTCTCCAGATGAGCCCAAAACAGGCTCTTTTTAGTCAAAGTGTCCTTGAAGCACCCATGATTGAGCATAGCTCCCACATACAACCAGGCAAATTGTCATACCATCCTCCCCGTGTGTCTATGAATCACCATTTCAAAAGTCAAAGTTATAACCTTCCTTTTCACGTTCTTTTAGCAATTTACAAAGCTTCCCACCATCATTCCTGGCCCAAACTTCCATGAAGCATTTCATAGACTCATTTTGTACTTGTTAGTATTTCCCAGGTTAAACAAACTTCCATATTACTTCGAAAGATCCGCAGACTCCCCCAGTGTGAATGGTGTTAAATTTCAAGAATTAAGATGCCATTTTGGATCACAATGAGTGGTTTAAAAAATACGGTTTGCCACTTCATTAGTTCATTGTCATGCAGTCTTTGTATATTTCCATTTCATAAAAACATAATTTTATTTCAAAAGAATCACAAGCAAATTACAGGTTGAAAAGTAATCAATAAACTTTTATTATGCTAACCCTTAATAGGATTATTAATATGAAGGAACTTAAAAATTAATTTCTTCCTCAGCAAAGGCTTACTGACAAAACTTCATAATTCTGTGGCATTTGCATTGCTACTGTACTTTCCTG
This sequence comes from Balaeniceps rex, assembly GCA_013401315.1. Classification (NCBI taxonomy): domain Eukaryota; kingdom Metazoa; phylum Chordata; class Aves; order Pelecaniformes; family Balaenicipitidae; genus Balaeniceps; species Balaeniceps rex. Next base: position 9,375 of record VYZW01040203.1, on the reverse strand, counting down.
ACATCTACTCTTTCTTAAAGGAGAATCACAGAAGGTACATTTAACACAATCTTCTTTACAAGTGTTATTTTCATGAGCCGAGTCATAAGTCAGCAGAGTCAGAGGTTCCTAATTTTGGTGCAAATTTCAGTGTACTCAAGGTCTTTGAGCAGCAGTTTAGCATCAGCCCAAACAGTCTCCCAGTCCCAAGTCAGATTGCACCTCTTCATTGTCTGTGTTAAGTATTTGCAGAGGATACTCTATGTAGAGATATCAAAGATGTGACAGAATAAGAGCCTGGTGAGCCTCCAGGAGCCCTATGGGCCAAGTCAGTAAGAAGCCCTTCAAAGGCCTTCATACCCCTATCAGCAGTTCTCTCCCTGAAGCTGCCAAGATGGAATTCTGAATCAACAATATCACTTCTGCTTTCCTTTGTATTTTAGAGTTCGGCGTAAAGACAGACTTGTTTATGTGTATGAAGGGAAAGTAAGAAGCAAAAGAACGATAATTCAGCCAGGGGCAAGCCTTGGTCATTATTTGGACCACTAGGCAACAGGGTTGAATTATGGCTTGCCATGACAGTACCCTAAATAACTGTTAGCTGGAAATATTAGCTTACATTACAGAAACAATTACGAGAGTTAACCATTTGGAAAAGGAAAACATGCTACTGAAGAACTACCGTTCAGCCATCGCAGTCCACATTCCTCAGATTGGAACAGAAATTTCAAGGGGAAAAAAAGATAAATCAATCCAAGTTTGTGTCCAAGTAAGGCAACATGTTTTCAGGATAGCACACAAAAAAAATATGCATATTTGTGTTGCTGATTTGCACAAATCCATTCCTGCAGGATGAACGTAATAATCGAAAATGAGAGCACAAATGGCCACTTAAATGCCTAAACCCCAACTTGAGTAATTGTGCATGCAAATGCATATGTATTTTTCAAGCACAACTGCATCCTTTCAATCCTGACAATCTGGATCAAAATGGCTTCTATTACCATGATTGTATATGCATTTACACACATAGAATACCATATCATTTGGACCACTGAGTTTTTGGCAAACCTCAAAGCAAACTCCTTATTTAGGCTGACATCAAGTTTAAGCAAGAATTAGCAATGACAGAATCATACATGCATCACAGCTAGTTTGTGGAGAATTAGTGCTTCCTAGATGTATCCTCTTTAGGGACCAACCATCCCATCTGAGACTGTGCAAGTAAAATTATGGTTTCAGAGATGCCACATGTGTTTCTCAAAGATTAATAAAATGCTTAGGGAAAAACACAAAACAGAAGGGGTTTGATTGCACCTAAGTGATTTCTTTTCAAGTCACTCTGTAGTTTGCAACATCTGCTGCAGACCTAGTTGCCACAACTTCTGCCCAATGGCTTAAAACCAGCAACTCCCAGCATTCAGAGGCAATGGATTCAGAAGTTACGAAAGAGCTACTTTGCACCAGTCCAAAGCTGATAGGGTAAGAGATGCCTGAAAGTAAAGTAGGTAGTTTCTTATGGCACTTTGAGACCCTTTGGGACAAAAGATATAAGAAATAAATTGCTGTCATCAGTACACACAATCAGAACCGACACATGCCAGTTGAAAAAGGGAGAGGTATGAATACTGGCTAAGCCAGTTCATTATAAATAACAGCCCTGAGATGGACTTTTGTTTTGGTAAGAAACTGTGTAATGGGAAGATACTTGATTTGGATTATTTCTGCTGTTTACAGCAACAAAAACTTTTTCTTAATATTCTCCTTTTTATTTACATTCCCAGCTGTATTAGTGTTATGAGTCTGAAAGCTCAAAGCCATTGATATGGACACTATTTGATTTTGAACAGACTGCGTGCTGGATAGGATTACGTACTGTTCAAATTTGTCTGAAGAGAGATAGAGAAGTTGCACAGTTCAAGGGTGCCCTCACCTGCATGTCAGGGAAAGAGACAGAAATTACTGTGACTTAAAACACTTAGCTCTTCTCCACTTGAAAACTAGCATGTGCACAAGACCAGCTAACATATTCCCCAAACACGGAGTTATTCCAAAGCAAACTCTGTTTGTGTAACATGCATGCTCTGGAGGGGAGAAAACAACTATTCTCCCACTGCCTTCACTCTTAAGATTTCCACATTCAACCTTTACACATGTTTATAGCGAAACACGAGACAGGTAAATCAGCAGAAGATTTGGCTACTCCATGCAGATGGTTCAACCCACAAAGTGTCAGCTGCCTTCCCAGAGATCTCAGCCTAACCCCAAAGATGTTATTCTTGTCACCTAAAAGTATCCAAGTAAAACACAGCTTAGTCTTAATCTCCCATACCTCCTTCTACTTCACTTTCAGACCTTGCGTTACTGCTCTGCTATCACTGGTATAATCCAGACCTGCTTTGTGTAACATTATATCCATCTAAGCATAGAATTCACTGCTAGCTCAGATGTGGTACTGGAGATTTCTATGGTATAGACCAAGATCTAATAGAGACTTGGATGAGAGACCACCAATGTTTTTTCATGTCACTGGTGCAAGGATTTAAATCCATGATAGTTCTCTGTAGAAGTGACTGATTAGTGCAATAAACTACATTGCTACGTAAGCCTCTTCCCCCGCTTCTTCTCATTTCTAAATGGTATTAAAATAGTTTATGAGTGTTCAGCTCCTCTACACTTTACATCCTCTTATGTGCCATAACCGTTACAGGGAAGACACAAAAATCATCACTTTTTAATCTTTGCCTTTTGTTTTTATGTTAATGACCTTTTGTTAGCTAACAGACAATGAATGCAAGAAACGTTCCTCAAGAAGTTTTCATTAGTATTATTACTGTTACCGCTGGTAGAAGACACCATGGACCAGAGCTAGAACTGGGAACCAACTTTCTGCTTTAGGCAGTGCTCAGTGGAAACAAGAGTCCCCTGGGAGAACTGGTACGGTTCCTGCTCCTTCAAAAGCTGAGCTTATGAACATTTTGGGAGAAAAATGGGGGAACATGGGGGACAGAGAAGGAAAGTCTACTACTAGAGATGTTGTCATTGGATGTACATGGAAAGAATCCTTGCACTCACACCTTGTTATTGTCTGGTAACTTTACAGGAGAAGGAAAAAAGCTTTAAGAAAAGGGTCAGTGGCAAAAAAACCCAAAACCAACTAAAACCAGCATCACATGAAGATACTGACCTGATTATGGATTGTTATGTGTACATATTTAGAAATAAATCCTTTTTCCTATTTGCATTCTATAATATATATACACAAGAATATAGCAGCACTTCTCCAATTATTATAATAATTATGCCTTAAGTCCTTGTCACTTGTGGCAGACAAATGAAAGCAATCCAAAAGGCGAATTAGGATCTAGATTATATTGTTCACTACCACTTCTCTGTGTTCTGCTTCTCCAGACGTGGAAGAGTCCCATGGCATATAACGGAACATATAACCATTTCACATAAGGACACATCCACTTGTGAAATTCAAAAAGCCAACCCTAAAAGGCCATGGAAATGTTGCTCAACTCTACACAATTCTGAACATAGCATAATTTCTATAGAATTTTACAGCATAAATAGTCATTGTTCCCATGCAGTAAAATATCATTGCAGTTACCTGAGAGTCCCCATCAGGGTTACAGTATCACTGAGCTAGGGTGTGTTCAAATACTAGCTTCAGAGTTTTACAGTAAGCATAGACCCAAGGTGCACTATTACTGGAGCTCTCTTCACTGCCGATCTCACCCTCCGCCTTTTTCTTTTTTTCTTTTTTCTTCCCCCTGAGCTCAAACCTGGGCTATGAGACTTCAAAGGCTCTTCAGTTTTTCTACCCCTTCAAGACTCAGAGCTGGTTTGCAGCATTAAAACTGTGCTGCACTTTTTTTTTTTTCCTGACTTTCAGCAGTGCTGCCTGGTGGGTTGCAGAAGTTGTTTTGATTTCTCACTCTTTGTCATTCCAACATTGACTCAATTTTCTGTTTTTCATTTTCTTGATGCTTCTGTAGGACATTCAGCTGGATTTTTAAATTAGGGTGGCAATTTGCTGAAATCACTGGAGCAAAATTTACACACGTAATTACCCCAATTGCATGTGCAATCATATGAACGATATGCACAGGTGAACAATTCAACTTCAGCTGGTCCTCTGTAGGTGCATTTTTGCACAGGCAATTTTGAAAACATAAGCTTTCAAATGAAGCTTATTTTTGTGGATAAGCTTCTTCATCCCATTTCTACAAACACCATTTTCAATTGCCAGTCCATTTCTCCAACCCAAGGCCATTATATATCTCCTCTCCTATCACAGTACTTTGCCAGCTTTTATTGTTACATTTGAATAACAGATTCCAAAGAGAGGGGAGGGGAAAGTGAGAGAGAAATACAGAAATAAATAAAAATAAAGAACAACATTAAACAAAACACAGAGCTAATCCAACACAGACTTTTTTAAAGCAACATCATGGAAAGGCAGCTTTATACTTGCATAACTAAGCTTCACTTTTTTTTTTTATTCATAGGCTTTAAAAAAGAATTTGTGTGCATATTTCACAAAAAATGATGTGTTTTAATACTTAAAAGGGACTGAATGGTCATATAAAACATGAAATGTCACTTGGAACTCCAGGGATGTCCAGTTTTCGGGGCAAAAGAAATACTGCCTGATTTATTACACAGTGTAATATACGAAGGTATATTACAGGAGACAATAACCTTCATTCCCAGGCAATTTCAGCTTTCCAGGTAGCGTGGATATTGCAGTAAAGTATTGAACATTCTTCACTGCATCTATAAAAGTGAAGTTTTTACAATTTCATTTTGTGGACTTCTCTTTTCCCATCCTATGAATAACAAGTCCAGCTCTGAATCTGTAGCTTCCAATAGGCATTAACGTGGATAAGCGGACCTGATCTTGAGATGGGTGACCAAAACAGCCCCTTTACTCATGACATTAGCTCATCTCCAAAATATTCAACTTTCATACCAGTATTTGATGCCTACCACAATCAGGTAAGAAGTAAAATCCAAGTTCAGCAGTAATTATAAATTTCTCAGTGTAAGTGTACCTATGCGGCCAGCTGGGTCAAGGTTTGCAGATACCTCCTACAAATTCCAAGAAGGTATAAAGAGACTCCTGATTTTTAATACAATTCTCCAAATCCTGCATTGATGATACTGAGGTATGCTTCACAAAGCTTCATCAGGTGGTTGTAAGAAGTCATTACAGCAGGATGCTTCCCAGGATGTAATACTGAAGGAGAGCTGTAACTACAAAGTTCACACCTCCGTGAAGTGCATCATGTGGCCAGGGCTGAGAAGATGGATCAGGCTGCATGAGAGCCAACAGCCCAGCATCCTTTTCATTCTCACCAATCCTAATGCATAGGCTGTGCCACTAATGCATCAGTTGCTAACAAGGGACCAGCTGCTCCTTGCCTGTCTCTATACAGAGTCTAGAACAGGCACAATTGTTAGGGGAATAGTATACCGCAAAGGGGACTCAAATAAGCATAATAACAAACAAAAGGGATAATGATACACAATCAAGCTAACAAGAATAACAACATAATTCAATCATCTCATTAACTTTGCTAAACGCTAGCTTTGTACACCAGTCTCCTGGCTCCTGGAAATGTCTTCAAAGGAATGCACACATCTGATTATGAACTCCCATTGTCAGTCAGGAAAATAGACACAAATGCAGAACAAAATGATTCCTTTCTGAGCCTGTGGAACATCATGTTCATATCTAATATTCATGCTAACTTGGAAATACAAGTTAGTATCTATTTAAAATGAAATAATTTCCAAGGCTAAAAGCTTAAGTGTTTAGTAGTCCAAGCCAGTAATATCACTGAGACCACACCAAGTGATTTTTGTAGTGAAATTCCCAGGTGACCTTGCATCACCAGCATAAACTGGGTATGAAAGAGCCAAGGGAGATGCACTCAACTCATCGGGTACCTTCACTGTTTCAGAGCTTTCAAAGACTGCACATGCTTTTGCAATTAGCAACTGGAAGACTAATGAAACAAGGGACAATGCATTAAATCCTTCCAGTTCTTAATATGGCCATTAACTAATTAGTTTTCATGACCATTTAGAAGACAGACAGTACTATAATCTCCATTCTACTGGCAAGCAACAATATGGTACTTTCATAAGAAACCTGCAAGCAGGAGAATGAGGTCCCAGACTTCAGAGTTTAACAAACCCTAGACCCTGTCCATGCCAGACCTCCTACTGCTGGGTCTTTTTTGTTCTCTACCAAAGCACAGAGACAGTGGTGCAATTCTCTGGGCAATTTGTCAAAAACTAGCAGTTGTGTTGGTCTGTTATTAGGCTGGACACTGGGACATGCAGTTATAATGCAATAGATTGAGTGTACTCTCCGGCCCAAATTCCTGGAAGCACACGGGATATGCTGGAAGATAAAAGCAATAACAGCAAAGCACCCAAAATTTCAGCTATTCAGCTTCTGGGAAACAAAAGCACCAAGCAATAAAGCCAACCACTGACATGAGGCTGGTGCCGAGTCCCATAGACAATGATATCACACAGGCTCCTGTTTTAGAGACTCAGCCACACCATAAATTAGGTGAGGGTGTTAGAACAACAGCTGGCTGTTAATTAGTCACAGCCCCCCTCAGCAGGGTATCAACAAAGTGGCAGAGAACATCTCGAGTAAATTAAATTTTAAAAAATCCTACTGCAATCACTCCCCCGACAGACCCTTCCTTCATCTTCCCTCTCGGCTTTTTATTTATTGTAATTACTTTAGTAATAAGATTTGTTTCCTTGTTATTATATATATTACCATGCAGGGCAACAACAACAACAACAAAAAATAATAGCTGGGAAGAGTTATGTAGCTTATTTATCTCCTTGGCTGTTATTGGGCCACTGGGTGGAGAGAGCAATGAGGAGGTGGGGGCCTGGGAAAAGCAGTAAATAGAAGAGAAAGCATATTCCTCAGGAGCAGAGACGTATGGGGGCATATTTATGAAGGAGGAAACACTGACAATGAGTGAATAGAGCTAATAACTCAGGGGGCCCAGCAGCTCCAGCTGATAAAGGAAGGAATAAACAATACTGCATTGGAAGCACTGTCAGAAGGGAGAGTCCTGGGGTGCAGCCGACTGCAGACGGATGTTTACCACAGAAGGAGAGCCAAGGATGGGCTATCACATCAGCACAACGCAAGGGGCCTTGGCTGAAATTGGGGCACCTCCCGCAGCACAGAGAAGCGCATGGTACAGGGCCAGACCCCACTTCTGGCTCCACCAAGGAACAGCTTGCAGAGATGAGAGGTGAGGAATACTGCAGCTCATGTTTTATGTCATGCTGTGCACGCACTAGCCAGATTTGCTACCCTAAGTTCCCAAATCCGTCACTCTGCCCTCTTAGTGGAGGGCAACAGAAGCAACACCTGAGGCACCAAAGCAGCAAATAGCTGAGAAAACTTCTACTCTGCTTGGGGAAATTGAGCCCACACTTCATATGTGCTTCCCAGAGCCACATACCAAGTCAGTACAGATGCTCCCAGAACTAGCTTTTTCATCCACTCTGAGGTATTAAGGAAAGCATCAGCACACACAAATATCATAGAACCATTTGGTTGGAAAAGACCTTTTAGATCATCGAGTCCAACCATACCTGTCCACTACTAAACCATGGCCCTAAGCACCTCGTCTACCCATCTTTTAAATACCTCCAGGGATGGAGACTCCACCACTTCCCTGGGTAGCCTGTTCCAATACTTGACAACCTTCTCCGTGAAGAAATTTTTCCTAATATCTGATCTAAACCTCCCCTGGAGCAACTTGAGGCCATTTCCTCTTGTCGTATCGCTTGCTACTTCGGAGAAGAGACCAACACCCACTTCACTACAACCTCCTTTCAGGTAGTTGTACAGGGTGATAAGGTCTCCCCTCAGCCTCCTCTTCTCCAGGTTAAACAACCCCAGGTCCCTCAGCCGCTCCTCATCACACTTGTTCTCCAGACCCTTCACCAGCTTCATTGCCCTTCTCTGGACACGCTCCAGCACCTCAATGTCCTTCTTGTACTGAGGGGCCCAAAACTGAACACAGTACTCAAGGTGCGGCCTCACCAGTGCCGAGTACAGGGGAAGGATGACTTCCCTAGTCCTGCTGGCCACACTATTTCTGATACAAGCCAGGATGCCGTTGGCCTTCTTGGCCACCTGGGCACACTGCTGGCTCATATTCAGCCAGCTGTCAATCAACACCCCCAGATCTCTCTCTGCCAAGCAGCTTTCCAGCCACTCTTCTCCTAGCCTGTAGCGTTGCATGGGGTTGTTGTGACCCAGGTGCAGGATATGGCACGTGGCCTTGTTGAACCTCATACAACTGGTCACAGCCCATTGGTCCAGCCTGTCCAGGTCCCTCTGCAGAGGCTTCCTACCCTCAAGCAGATCAACACTTCCTCCCAGCTTAGTGTCATCTGCAAACTTGCTGAGGGTATGCTCAATCCCTTCATCCAGGTC
>VYZW01040202.1:12999-25269 GCA_013401315.1 Balaeniceps rex | reverse complement strand
AGCACAGGGCTGGCAGAAGTTTCTAAGAAGACCTATGGGGAAACCTGTGCCCTGTTGAAGCAGCAGCTGGAAGCTGGGGTGTGTCAGATAGCAGTAGATGCCTCTGTTTAGAAAAGTGAATCATCTTGAAAAAGTAATATTCATGGTGAGATTAAAACATCTATATGTGGTTCTCTGGCTCTGTAGCTGAATCTTTCTCCTAGTTTAGGTGTCCTGAACACATACTTGGCATCTTAGTTCTTCTTACAGCAAAATGAGATTGGAGAAACACATGTGATGGAGCCTGGGGAGCTATTCATCTCTCTCTGAAGTAGACACATCCTATCTGATCACCTTAATTTCCTTCAAGCAATGTTGACTGTCTTGACTAGAACTCCATTGACTATAATGGGACTTTAACCACCTACATGTGCATGTCTTAACCTTGAAATGAATCCTGCTTTCAACTGCAGCTCTTACAAACAATTCATTGGCTTTTTCCTGCTCTATACCATTCCTCTGCAACCTTTTTGCTATGATGCCTGTTTTATGCCCCATCATGTTCTAGTCTGCTATTTCTCCCTTACGTTCTTCACATCCCCTTAGACACGCTTATTGCAGGAGGTCTGTTCTCCTAAGTCATGCCATGGAAAAAACATGTTATAAGCAACTGTGGAAAGTATAGTAGAACCAATGAAGTATGTTCTAATGTCAATGTTGAGTCTATGAATTCTGTCACAAACTTTTCTTTAGCTATCCTGTATTTAATTGGTCATCTTCTTTAAGATGTTTAGACCTTCAGATCACATTTTTTGCCTCTGTGCCTATCAAGTCTTTGATTAAGCTTTGAACTGCTGCAGTAATGCAAATAATTAAAATATATAGATATATGAGTAGGCAACAGGACTTTTCATCAGTACAGGATTACTCCTTTGCTGAAATATTAGTAGCAATAGGAGTTTAGGTCCTGATTCAGCAAAGAATTTAATCATGTTTCTACGCTCAGGTCATCACTGGGAAAGCAAAGCATGCAGGTCTGACAAGCATGTAACAGGTTTTTCAAACTAAAACTGCACGTCTGTTTTGCACATGCCCATGAAATGATCTCCCCTGTATTTAACACACACCTTGGACTGTAGTCTTTTCAAGAACTGCGAAAGCCTTACACTTGTTAATCTTGTAAAATAATGAAGAAAATTACTTTCTGCTAAGTGTATGTATATTCAATTTTCATTTTTAAGCAGGAAAACTTCTGAACATTCTATAAGGGGTTTTGTTTATCTCATTTTTTTCTCCATTTGAGATTTCTCAGCCTCTTTATGGGTTCTTATTTAGTCAAAGGTGTTTACAGTGGAGACTATCACTTAAATAGGGATAGCAACTAATAATAACTAGGAATCATGAAAATTAGAAGCTGAAAAGACCTATTACATTGTTTAAACCCCTCCCCTACCATTTTAGGATTGTTCCCTATAGTATAATTGCCAGTGCTTTGTTCGGTACAGTTATAAGTGACTTTTACTTCCTTGCACTATTCTCCTAAGAACACTATCACAATATTCAATGCCTCCTTGTCATTCACCCCCCATGGAATTCAACTATGACAATTTTAACTTACCCTGACTTCTCATATATATGTATGAGGCATCCCTTTTGGCTACCTTTAACTTCCCCTTTTTGCAGTTTTGGACCCTCCATCATCCTTGAGGTAGCTGTTCTTCTTTCAGTTTGCATTTGTGTTCTATGAGTTTAGTTTTTAATCTTTTCCCATAAGCTGTTCCCTCCGTTTCCTTAATTGTTTTTATTGGTTTGTTTTTTTTTTTTCTGAATTCTCCAATTTGTTAACATCTCTGTGGGCCTGCTCCTCCTTCCTGATGAAGTCAATGGGAAAAAAAGAAGGCATGTTACTGGTCAGAACTCGTTTCTGCAATTTTTATCCTGTTTCCATAACAAGTTTTTTTTTCTTCAGCTGACTCAAATGTATGAGCATTTTGCAGTTTCCATATCTAATGGGACTAGAACTATGTCTGTCCTGAGTGCGCATAGTCATCACCCAGCTCAACTGATTCTTCTATCTGGCAGGCCTTTTATTAGCTTGACTGTGTCTGACTGGCTTCCAGACACGACAGTTTGCATTCTGCCAGCCTGAAACATGGGTAAAATTCGCTTGCAACTCTATGTGCCTGCATGGAAACAGTTTGAGGACATGATCAGTAATTTTGAGCATCTGAGGCCAGCAACACTGATGAAAATACTATTTAGTCAGAGTCCTCTGCTAAATATCAGGAGTACTGCTTACATATTCACATGAAAGCTGCAGTGTGAATATTCTGAAGCTGTCATCCTTAAGATACCTGCTATTTTAGGTACTTTCCAAAATAATGCTAAGTGTTCATATCACTCGAGACAGTAAAATGGTTCCCTCATATGTATGGCTCCAAATGGAGAATGCTCGGGCTAAGTGTTTATTACGGAGCCACCAACATTTTGTCTGGGAATGGTGTTTGATCCCTTTGATTTCTTTCCCCATTTATAATGGCTTTTGACATTTTGGACAGTGCATTTGAGGAAAAGAGATGCTTGGGGGCTAACAGCAAGCAGTTATTCAATATTCTAGGGGATTTCTGCACATATAGATGCACTCATATACACTTTTTTTGCTCAGTGGTTCATGGGGACCTGACACTAGGCAGTTGCAGTATAAAAACTTTATAACTGCAAGAACAAATTAGTGCACCACCACTTTACAGACACTGAAGAATATTTCTGCCCCAGTTGTGCATAAATTACTAGTTTGGGTACAGTGTGAGCAATATTTTGTGTATAACCTTATGACTGAGACAAGGTCTGCTTGAAATAAATAATTTCTTTTCCTCTGAGCCTTACATGTATTATGTTTTGTCTGAGTTGTCTGGGTGAAGCCCACTTATTCTTATTAAGGTGTACTTTCCATCATGTCTCTGTGCTGTGCTGGAGCAGTATTTGCGAGATGTTCTTCTGAGTCTCATCAAAGTGATCTTTATACCACCTTACTGAATATGGTGTGATCAATACTAACCTGCTGCTTTAACAAAAGTCACTAAGTTGGGAAAATATCAGAGATTATCAGGAAATTGGCAAGACCTGTATGGACTGGGAAGGACTGTTTTTCAAATACTCTCATGGATGTGGAGATGGGGACTGAGCTACTGGAATGGCCAGTATCTGCTAAACATTTTGTTAGCAACAGCTTTTCTGGTTAATCCTTGCAAAGAACTTAGTTAGCCAACCAGCCCGTGGTGTCCCTTCCCAACTGGAGATTTCATAGGAGCCAGCCATTAATTAACAGAGGGTTGCTCAACTTCAGATCAAAAAAGTAGTTACCCAATGCACATGTACTCAGTAAATGCTCAGGCTTAGTGGCTATCATAACGCCCTGGGCTGGTGTTTCTGGGCATGCAAAATGCCAGTGTTAGGAAAAGATAGGGAAGATTAAGGAATGTAAGGATTAGTGGCACTGTAAGGGCTTTTCTATCCCTGGGCGATTGCCACTGTTCATTTTCACTGATATTAATAAATACAGCATGAGCCAAGCAGTAGCACCCTAATAACTTTGCACAGTCAAGCTAATAACATGGAAATCTGCTTGTTTCCTAAAAAAATAGAGAAGAAACGCATTCTAGCATATAGGTTAGAGTTCAGCCTTTAATTTCATATTCCAGGACAATAGTTGCACTGCATGCTTTAACTTTTGCCTATGATGCTAAGTTTACCAGTCTGATAAACAGTCTGCTGCTAGGCTGGGGAATGTTCCTGGTAGCTTTTGAAAGCATAGACATATTAAATGGACAGCAATTACAGTACTCACACAGCCTAAGCTTTCTGTCCAGTAGAAAAGGGGTTAAAACTTAATAAGGATTGGGCAGGAGGAAGGGAAAAAAACCTAGGCAGAATGTCTCCACACAGAGAAACAGAGAACAGTTAATTTGTGCTCCAAACTGCCAAGGACAGCAGAAAAAAGCAACTAGTATAAATAATTAAAGCAGAGATTAGATAAATATTTGGGGAGGGGGTACTGTGATGGTGTAATTGCTAACGTTGAGGAGAGGTGGACTTCTGTGCTTCCTGGCCCCTTTTGTTCTAAGGTTTCCTACAGCCCATTAGTTAGTAGCCTGCCACATGCCATCATTTTTAGGGTTTAAACCACATTTTTTTAAAAGCTTGCATAAGAATGAACTGTAGAACACAGGCTGGGATGTGACTCTGTCGTGCAATATGGCTTTATGATTCATTCATTTTCCCAGACTTTATTTCTCCAGAGCGGGTCCTGGGTTGGCATCCTGAGCCCTGCAAAGATCCACAGGGTTGAGTGGAAGGAATATAAATGCTTCACTGGAGCCAGAATCAGGCTGGGGCAGTTGCTGTCAATACACTGAAGTTGAAATACATTGACAGGGTGGTGGGGGAGGTGTTCTGCAGTGCTGCAGATCCCAGGAATACCTTGTCTTGGGAGTAGAGCATTAGAATTTTTTTATACGTTCACCAACACAGCTGTTTCTTGTTTCAGAGATAAACAGCTACAACATCAGGTAGCCAACAGAGCCTGGGTTTCATTGTTTAAAGGGGGAAAAACCCAAATATGGTTTAGTAACAAGGAGTAGCTTTACACATGAATGCGTATATAAAAAATACTTAAAGACTATAGGAAATTAAACTTGAAGCAAATCTTCAACAAATTAAAATATTTTTCTATTGAAGGAAGGGGAAGCAAGCGAGCAACTTGCATCAAAATATTAAATGTTCAGTGCATAATTTCTAACAAAGCCTTTAAAAATAAAGCTTTCATTAAAATACTCTTCGGAGCTCAGAAATACTTGCAAACACATCAAAGGGTACAAGAGCTCTATTAATTTATCAATTAAATCGCTTTGATTTTTCGTGTCTATTTTCCTATGTTGGCATTCTTATCTTTCACGATATGAATTGGCAACCGTATAAAAACATCCCATATGACTTGCGGGGTGCTATGCCCCGGCAGCTCCTGTGGCAATCTCGGGATTGTCACCCGGCTCCCTGCGGGGACCGCTCCCCGCTCCCGCCCTGCAGCCAGCCTGCGCGGCGAGCCCAGCCCGGCGCTCCTGGAGACAGGGAAATGCAAGGTACCATTTTTTTTTAGCAGACTGTAAATGATTCCTATTCTTTGCTCCACAGAACATCCGATGTGGTGCCCAATCGGCTGAGAAAGCTGCACAGACGTCAGTGTCTGTGCGTGTGTGTGTGTGTGCGTGTATGTGTGCCTGCACAGCCAACTGCAGCTGGAACCTCCATTAGAGCAGCCCTATTGATTTCTGGTTNGGGGCGGGGGGGAAGAATCCCAGCGGCTTAAAAACAGGAATTAACCGGAGGCACATCGGGGTGTATGTGCATATGTACAGCACATACATGCCGGTTTCCAGAGATATGCCACTGTGCTGTTTGCTTAAAAAACCCCACCAAACCCAACAACAAAAATCCCCACCCACACCTCACGAAACAGCAGTCTGCCCAGGTTTCCGCTCCCGTGCGTGCATGGATAGATGTTTTCTCGATGCTGTTTTCGCACACCGAAGCTGTCCGCAAGATGTTTCTATTTCATCGAAGGACTACAGGAGATGCATGCTTTAAATGGCTCTTTCTCTATGCACGCACTTATCTGCTTGGGGAAGGGGGCGCGGGGGGGGTTACATATACAGCTCGGAGTCTGTCAAACACCGTGCCTGGCGAGCTCCAGGAAGTTGCTCTGCGTTTACTGGCAGTCATTTTCTCGTGATGCATAATGCACAAGGTGCCATTGCAAGCTGAGGTGTAAAAACGGGGGGAAAAATTATGTTTCTGGTAGTGACTGAGCTTTCCCCTTCCTTTGAGGTTTCTTTCCCAGCTAATATCTGGGAATAATTTATAGCTGTATGTTAATATGTTGTCTTGGTATTTCAGCACATCTGCGAAGAAAATCCCTGCAAAACAAGTGTGTCTTTTCACAATCACTGCATGTCAGTCTGGCAAACTCTAGCTGTGAGCAGTATACAACGAAGGGGGGGGAACCCCCCAGCACCGTTATCTGTTTAGGGGTGGGGGAAGGGGCGACGGTAATACCTTTAAAAAAACGAAAGGCGGTAAGCCATTATTAGCAAAAGCTATATTGAGCATGCCTGCCAGACAGGCAGCGCAGCTCAGCTCTAGTTCCGCCCAGACATGTGCCTTGCCATTTTCATTTTAATCAGTCTGCTCAGGATGGCTGCTGATTCATTTTGCGGGATGGCCCCCTGGGAGCCAAGGTGGAAGCCTGAGGCGAGCTGCTATTGCATCAATGCAGCACTCCACATCAGACACAGGGAAGGGAGGCAAGGCTTCGGCAGCAGATCGAGTTCAAAATACCAGCCTCGCTATTAAAAAACAAACCAGCATTCCCCTCCAACAAATAAAATCTCTGTGGAAATAATAAACAAAAAAAAAAAAGGAAAAACCCAACACCCCCCTCCCCGAATCATTAAATAAAACACAATTAGCAGAGCAAAATCTCTTCTGGTCCTTCCTTCCCCTTGTAGCCTAGAATCGCTGGAGCTACCATTTCTTTTCACAGCTCCTCGTTTAAAAAGAAAAAGGACGCTCTCTATTTCTCTATTTACCTGATAACTAGCTGGGGGTGGGATACCTGATTTAGCTGGAGACTTTGATTTGTGGGATTGACAACCTTATTATGCAGTGAGCTTATTATTGATATTATTCTGCTCTCGGTTGCCATGACCACCTTGTGAGAGACATTCAATTTTCTCTCTTCCATCATCATTATCTATGAGGCCATCTGTTGTGGAAAATGAATTCAGCCTCATTTGCATGACTGATAAGCAAATTTTTTTTTATCTATTTAACAGAAGGTCATATGCCGGGGATTTGGAGCTGGTGAAAAAAAAAAAAGTGGAGGAAAAAAAAAAGGCATCTCGAGAGGATGAGTGGGAGTGCGTGCATTAGAGGATGTATGTGGAAGTAAAACAGATCCCTCAGGCCTGCTAGCCTATCCTACTGCATTTGTCATTCCTGCCAGGGCGACATTTTTTTCCCCCTAAGCTTCTGCACACTAAAGAGAGTGAGAGCTTTTTCCCTGCAGTCTTCTTCAAGCCCCCCTGATTTTTTTTACTGTTGGTGGGTGTATTTTAATATATATATATTTTTTTAATTCCCTGGAACATGGGGTATCTTTTCAGTGTTCAATGAAGAAAAAAGCAGCCTTTTCTGGGTCTCTGTGGTATGCTTCTTACTCCTCATCCTTTCAAAGTTGTAGTAAGCCAGGGTGTTTCTTAACCGTGCTGAAATGTCTTGCTTATGTTTAACTTGTAAATGGTTAACAGTGCAGGTGTGGGCTGTGTTTTGTGCAGGGTGGGGGTTGATTCTTGCAGCTAACTGGAAAGATTATTGTAATTTTTGCAGTCATTCTGTAGCTCGTACTTAAATGTCCGTTGTTCGCTCTTTTCAAGTTCTTCTGGCAATACTGCTGTGCAGCCGAAATTATATTGGGCTGTAGAATAGCTGATGAAAAATCCTAAAGTGTGTGTTTACTATATGAACGCATAATGTTGTATGCATTAAGCATGTTGTTGTTTATATAAACTTGCTGCATGTTGGACGGTACTTGTTTGATACGGAGAACTGGGGACAAAAACTTCACAGATTGGAATGCTCAAGTCTCCTGACAGCCGAATACAATTAAATAAAAGATTATAAGATACTATGTTTTTACACTAAAACAACGTTTGAAATCAGTGGACTTTAAAGGAGAACACTCATATAAGAGTAGTATTTTGAAAGAAGACTATCTTAAATGTTTCATATCCGTAATAGTTTTTCTTTAAAGAGAAAAAGCTTTGTAAATAAGGGATGGTTAATTCAGTTAACTCTCTGAAAACATCATAGTCTATACTTCAATTTTAAAATAGTTCAGATAAGTATGACTGTAGTCCATGTACATTTAGTGCAAATTTGTTAATCTTATTAATTTAGTGCTAAAAAGTAACTGAAGAGTATAGGAGAAAACAACTTATATTAGTACAAAAGAAACTACTTAGTCTTTTATGGGAGAAAGGTTACACAGGTTTGCTTCTTTTATTTGTCACTAACAAAGATTAAACTTAATGGAACAGAAGCATGCCATTTTCTTCTGAGTACTGAACAACGTGCACAGCCTTACCTAGGCAAAGAGGAGGTTTTCTTAAATGTTTATTTGTTTCCTGCAGAAGTAGTGTGTGCATAAAAGTAGAGTTTTTACATGATAAATGCTTTGCACGGTTGACGATACTCCTTTAAAAGACAGAAAGGGGGATATGCAGTACTCTCTTGCAAATAAATACACTTGGATTTTATTTATAATCTACAGGGAATCTCTTTTTATATTTTGTACTTGCAACAGAGAAATGGTCGTGGGTGCTGAATGTCAGGTGGAGAGAAGTTTCACTTTTATTGAGGTCAGCTAGAGACCAGATCTCTGACTTGTCTACATTCAGTAACTTACTCTAAATTACTTTATTAAAATTCCTCTTTATTTGTTTTAGAAAACACTCTGCAACAGATCTGGCATTAACTTGTCGCGGTAATCTAGTGTTGATAGTTGGTTAAAGGGTACTCTCTTCTCCCACCTCTCTGATTTCAGCAAGAGTCTCTTTCTCGCAGATTTTTAAACAGGGATAAGGTTTATTAGTCCTTTGGCATCGGCCATGTTTATCATGCCTGTTGGAATTTGCGTTGGCAGTTAGATCTCAGAACTAGTTTCGCACTCGGAGTTCAGCACAGCGCAGCTCCGGCGGCTGGGGTAGGCTGTTTGAGACGGTGCTCGTTTCCTCAATGGACTTCAGCTGGAAGTAACGGGATACCGTGTGTTAGCAGGATGTCTTGTAGCACGCAAAGGTTGAGGTCTCCGTTTTATCCCCTCCTCCCCCCTCCACTTGAATTGTCAGCATCTTCCGAAGGCTCGTGCGTAAAACCCGGTAAACTTCGGGAAAAGCCTAGCAGAGAGCACAGTCGGTTCCCTTCCCCTGCCCCCCAAAAGTTAATTACGGAGCTTGGTTGGATCCCTCCTTGCCACCCTGGCATTTGACTGCTGCTAATTCGCTGATTAATCTCATTAACGCGATTATAGCAGGATTTGGAGTTGGCTGCCATTGTTCGGCGGACAGCGCTATTCAGCCTCGGCGCCTGCCGCCCGGCTGAGCGCGGCGGTGCCGGTTGGGCGGCGGGGTGCGGCGGGGTTCCACCGCCCAGCGGCTCTGCTCGTTGAGGTGAAAGCAGGAGAGGCTTCACGCCTTCTAGTTAGGCGACGTGAAGGCGGCTGTGGCAAAGCACAGCATCTCTGCCTTTAAATACTTCTTTCTTGCTTTCAAAAGCTGCCTCCGCCTGCGTTTTGTTTTCTCGGAGAGATCCACGGGGCAGTGTAGCTTAAACAGTACTGCCCTGCAGCAGTGCGGCTTAACTCTCAGAACGTGAGGGACATTACAGGTGTTGCCATACTCAGCCAGACTTTCTCGTCCTAGTACAAGAGCGCTTTGTTGAGCTAAATTCTTTCGTTTACCTTCTTTTTGTGCGAATAAACAACGTATTCAGCTCGCCACCTCAAAACTACGTTTGCCCTCACCAGCACGGTTGTGCCTTGGGTCTTTCCTGCGTCTGCACTGCAAATCCTCGTTTTCCGGAGTTTCACAATAGGAAGCATTTTATTGATTGAAACTTGATCTGGAAGATCTTTTTAAGGTTTCATTATACATGCAAGTGACTTTTGCAGTCTTCAGTTGCAACAGTATTTTATATTCAAGTTTGCAGGTTAGGCGGTTTTAAATCAGATTAGGAATAACTTCTTTAAGTTTAAGGCCCTTCACTTAGCATTAGGGCATGATCTGCTCTGCCCTATTTGGCATTTTGACTTTTATTATCTAGAAGTTACATTGTTATCATTTAATAACTGCCAATTGCACATGCGCAGTAACTTTTTTTTTAAATATCTTCTCTTTCATTTGTATTCTTTATGAGCATGACACTGTACTGGAAACTGAAGCCACACATTAAACTCTATTATGTGAAGGGTTTGTCAGGACGAGCAGTGAACTCCTGCAAATCACTAAATTAAAAATACTTTTAAGACAAAGTGTCCTGCTGAGGAAAAGGTGGGATCTGCTAAAGAACACACTACCTTTTAAAAGATTTGAGTATAGTAAATGTCAGTGAAACCTCTGCAGCCATTGCAATCTATGGATAAATAATAATTTACATTCAAAAGTGACAAAGTGCACTGAAACCGAAAAAGTCTATTGCTTTTTTCACTATATGTTTGACTTCCACGTAGTTTTTCAGTCACTGATACCATATTCTTAATAGGGTTTCCTGTTTTCTTTTCATTTCCTTTTCTTCTCATTTCTTTCCCACCCAAAATCAAAAGCCCAGTGAGTAAAGTATTGTCTCCTTAACTGCTTTAGAGAACTATACGTTTAAAGGATGTATAAAATAGGACTGTATAGGAACAGGTTTTAACAGTGACAGCCACAATATGCAGGCCAATTAAGGCTGCTCGTTAGCGGGTATATTCTTGTAATACTCCTGTCAAGCTGAAATTGTACTCCCTTATTGACAGTAGTGGGTTCGTCTGATGCTTGAATTCTGCTTTCTGTGTTTGTCTAATGTTTCAAGCCTCGTTAGAAACTGCTACCAGCGAGAAAGTAAAAGAAAGGGAAGGTTTTCAAGCATACTTTACCTGAAATTTGCTAACCTGGCTAACTTAACCTTCAGGAAAAATACTGTGCTCTCATTAACGCTGCTTAAACATGACCTGCATCTCCTTTTCCCCATGGATAATGCGCGTTGACGAGACACAGGCTGGGGGAGGGAGAATCCAACCCACAACATTAAACCCATACCCTAACGCCTTATGGAGGATAATTAGGCCAATGAATCACCA
The DNA here is from genome assembly GCA_013401315.1 of Balaeniceps rex. Taxonomy (NCBI): domain Eukaryota; kingdom Metazoa; phylum Chordata; class Aves; order Pelecaniformes; family Balaenicipitidae; genus Balaeniceps; species Balaeniceps rex. The sequence continues at coordinate 14,339 of VYZW01040202.1, read as the reverse complement.
GTCTCCCAAATTTTTTTTCCACACTGGTCTTTTTGTCAATGTTTCTAATTATGCAGTGTGTGTGTCGTCCCCACCCCCCCCCCTTTAACTCTCCCCAATACACGATTTATATACATTCTGTCCCGATTAAAGCAAGTATTGTTTTTGTCTTCAGTGGGAGAAGCACCGGGCCATTTCTTTGTGTCATCCCGAAGGCTGGACAAGATGATGAGGGTTTTTTTTCCAGCTCAATCGCCTTCAAAAAGTTTGAAAACACCTGCCATGATATGTGTGCCACATAGTCGCCTTCACTGTCTTACTAAGGCTAGCCAGGATCTAATACAAGGAGGTTAGCAGAGGGAAAAGACAAGCCTTGATTTTTGAAACGCGAGTACAGTTATCCAAAGATTCTGCATGTAAACCTTATGTTAGAAAACGATGGGACTCATCTGCAGGGGTGCAGGTACCCCTGTATGCTTGCAAGGGGCCCTCTGATCACCAGGTGTGCGTGTGCTTCTCGGGCTACACCGACTTGGGTGGAAAAAACCCAACCTGACGTGCCCTCGCTACGACATAAACACGGCAGCTCTCCTTCCCCGCTGCGGGGAGGCTTTTCCCCCGCAGACCCAGGTCGCCGCCCCCGCCCCCGCCCGCCCGGCGCCCTCCGCGCTCCCCGCCCGCACCTGCGGCCCGGCCGCCGCGTCGCTCCCGAGGGCTCCGCGCCTCGGCCTCGGGGGAGCCCTGCGAGAGCGGGGAGGTGTACTCAGAGACGACAGAGAAAAATCAAGGGGGGGAAAAAAACCCAACCAAACCACGAGCGAGGTGGAGATGGGGGGCGGGGGAAGAGACACGTAAGCCCTTTTTTTACTTTCTGAGGGAAACACTGCGTTTTCCACCAAAGGCGTGGAAGTCGCGAGGGCTCTGCTATTGTTAGTCCCTTCCTCAGCAGTCTGGCTCTCCTCTGAATCCCTGTGGCAAACTTCCCCCACAAAGCCCCTCTTCTGCCATCGGAGTGCGGCTGTGGAGCCGCTGTGATGGCTCGGGGTGCGAAGGGCTGGTACGCGGAGGCTCGCCTTCACTTCAGACCGCAGTGTGATTCCTGGCAAGGCTAGATGGGAAGGGAATGGTAACCTCTACAGCAGCAACATGTCTGGTCTCCACACGTCAGGCAGCGGGCTCGGGCTCGGGAGGGATTACCTCCCAGGGCTGGAGGAGGGTGTTCCGTGTGACTTTGGGGTCAGTCTCCCCCGCCTCAGTCGCGGCCATCAGGGTCTGCCCGCGGTGGCCTACCAGCCGCGGGGTTGTCCGCACCGAGCATCACGGCGCAGGGCGAGCCGCGGCGGGAGGGAGGAGGGGGGAGG